>CM076570.1:133477410-133693547 GCA_034641835.2 Pinus albicaulis | reverse complement strand
CCTTGAAACTTCTGCCGACATTCATGTTATAGTTTCATCTACAACATAATCCAAAACTGGTAATAAAAAGAAAGGAAAGAATAAAAACAAACAAACTTTGTCTCCTAAAGAGAAAACCAAAAATAATGAACCATCTGATGATAATCGGAAACCTCGTTATCCTTGTCTTATCTGTCACGAGGATCACTTTACCAAAGAGTGCCAGCATCGGTCCGAGATCTCTAAATTCGTTAAAGGTTCACCCACTCCCGCTGTCTTGAGGGATCCTTTTCCTACTCAAGATAGGATCTTCTTCAAATTTGTTGGCAAATATTTTAATGATGTCTGAGGTTATGGTTGTGACGTGATCGCAAAACTATGGAAGTAAAAATCCTGTAACTGGTAAAGATATAGAAAATTCTAATTCAACACCAGTTGTATCTCCTTCGGTTTCTAATCCACTTCATATCGAGAAACCTAATCTTGGTTTAGTAATTAAACTGCCTGCTAAAGGTGTACTTCGAAAATCAGCTTTCAATCCACATGCGAGAGCTGCTCAGAATTACAACATTGTTGAAGACTTGGCGATATCCCCTTCAGCAATGTCGGCCTTAGAAGTGCTACAATCATATCCAGCACAAAGGAAATTACTTTTATCATCTATTGGAGCTATAGATCCCCAATATTCTAATCTCATGGTCTTTGATCTAGAAAACTTTACACCGAGACTCCCTCATCAGATGGCTTTTCATATTCCATTATTAGTAAAAAACATATGATTTTTCATACTGTAGCTGATGAGGTGGCATCCACGTGCATAATTTCGTTAAATTGTTGGAAAAATATTTGTTCTCTGACACTCAACCAATCTCCAACTATTCTTAAAGCCTTTGATGGAAGAGGATTCCATCCGTTCAGAATACTCCAGGATCTACCTATAGAAGTAGAAGGAAAAATTGTTAATCTAGATGTAGAAGTTGTTGATGCCCCTCTAGATTACAACCTTATTTTGGGTCGTAGTTAGTATTATGCTATGACTGTTGTCGTTTCATCCATCTTTCGGTTAATCATGTTTCTGCATAAAGGAAATATTGTGAAAATCGACCAGTTGTCATATTATTCATCTAATCCTGCTTCTACAGACAATATTCAACATGTTGGAAAATCGACTATCCCATATGAAGATGTTGGTGTAGGTTTAGTAAAGGACTCTATTTTCATGGGAACTTTCTGTATGCCTCCACCCAACATAACATGTAACATTTCCAACATCAATATGATTTCATCAAGCATTATACCATTCAAAGACACTTGGGTAGTGCCTTTAGAGTTATAATTGGATTCTTTTAATGGCGAGATGCCTTTGAGTCCTTTTGAGATGGAATATGTGGCAGTACAGTCATTTTCTGACACACTTTAAACTACTCCTAATCGAATGAATGTGATCACCGAAGAATCTTATTCACTATCAAGTTCAGCCTTGACATCAATTTCTGATCCTTTTCAACAAGTGTTTCACACTGATGAAAGTATTCGAGATTTTTTGTCTAAGGATGAATTGCCCTGGGATTATCTTCATTATAAATCTTCACTTTTACCTGAAATTGATAGGTTTGAAAATGATTTTTCATCTATTTTTACGATTGATTATGTCAAGGAACCATAGAATCCCATATCGATTACAAATTTCGATTCTGAGATTAATTTGGGAAACATTTCTACAATTGTTCCTATCGACATATCAGTTAAACCTGGAAATGTTGAAAACATTCATATAGGCGCTTCTTGTACGATTGAAGAAATTAATACATATAAAGCCCTATTTCAAGAATTTTGAGACATAATTTCTTGGTCTTACGAAGAGATTCCAGGAATCGATCCAAATATTTTTGTTCATGAAATTAAGACATACCCGAATGCTAAGCCTATTAGACAAAGATAACGTCCAATACATCCGCGAAAAATTGTTGCTATTAAAGCTGAAGTTGAAAAGATACTAAGCGCAAGATTTATTTACCAATTCCCAATGACAAATTGGGTATCTAATATAGTTCCCATTACCAAAAAACAAGGGACTATATGAATATGTGTTGATTATAGGGATATTAATAAAGCATGTCCAAAAGACAATTATCCTACCCCCTATATCGACCAAATTATTGATGATTGTGCCGAAAATGAAATGTTCTCATTTATGGATGGATTTTCCAGATATAATCAATTCAACATACTCCCTGTTGATCAACCAAAAGAAGCGTTTATATGTCCTTGGGGAACATTTGCTTATTGCAAATTACCTTTTGGATTAAAGAATGCTGGTGCAACTTTTCAAATGGCAATGTCTTACACTTTTCATGAAATTAAACATATTGTACAACCTTATCTAGATGATTTACCTGCTCACTCATTACACAGGGATGATCATACTACTCACTTACGAGCTATTTTGATGAGGTGTATGCATTACAAGATTCGTTTGAATCCGCACAAATGTGCTTTTTGTGTGCACTCAGGACGATTACTGGGATTCATCATTTCTAAAGTTGTCATTCGTGTCGACCCCTCAAAGGTTGAGGCCATCATAAATTTACCTCCTCCTTCCACACTTCTCCAACTCCAAAGTTTGCAAGGGAAAGAAAAATTTCTACGTAGATTTATCCCAAACTATGCTGAGTTAACAAAAGGTTTTACCCAGTTGTTGAAACGGAATGTTCATTTTATTTGGGATGAGATTGTTGATCGATATTTTGATGCTCTAAAACACACGTTAACCCATGCACCATTATTGCATCCCCAAGGACATATAAACGCTTCTTTTGGTTGATCAACAGGGATTATGTTGAATTGATTATATCTAGAACATTTACTTATTGCAAATTACCTTTCGAATTAAAGAATGTTGGTGCAACTTTTCAAATGGAAATGTCTTACGCTTTTCATGAAATTAAACATATTGTACAACCTTATCTGGATGATTTACCTGCTCACTCATTACACAAGGATGATCATACTACTCACTTACAAGCTATTTTGATGAGGTGTAGGCATTACAAGATTCGTTTGAATCCGCACAAATGTGCTTTTTGTGTGCAATCAGGATGATTACTGGGATTCATCGTTTCTAAATTTTTCATTCGTTTCGACCCCTCGAAGGTTGAGGCCATCATAAATTTACCTCCTCCTTCCACACTTCGCCAACTCCAAAGTTTGCAAGGGAAAGAAAAATTTCTACGTAGATTTATCCCAAACTATGCTGAGTTAACAAAAGGTTTTACCCAGTTGTTGAAACAGAATGTTCATTTTATTTGGGATGATATTGTTGATCGATATTTTGATGCTCTAAAACACACGTTAACCCATGCACCATTATTGCATCCACCCAATTACAACTAGGACTCTTTTTTATACGTAGCTACCTCTGATTCCACCATTGTAATGGTTCAAGTTGAAGAATACGAATCTCACAATGAGCATGTGATCTATTATCTAAGTCATAATCTGAATCCAACCGAAATTAAATATTCGCATGTGGATAAATTGGCCTTAGCAGCAGTTCAAGCTATCCATCGATTTCGTCACTACATATTGTTACGAAAGACAACTACGATATCTAATTGCAACCTGATGATGTATATTTTGACAAAACAATTACTCGGGGGAAAATAATCTAAATGGATTGTCATCCTACAAGAGTTTGATTTGGAATTCAAAAAATCTAAATCAAATAAATCACTGGTGTTTGCAGAACTCATGTGTGACTTTCCCAATACTCAGACGAAAACCGTGGTAGAGAATCCCATCGTAGATGAATCTCTATTTCTTATCAGTACGTTAGATCCATGGTATGGAGATATCATCATATATCTTCAAACCCAAACCTTTCTTCCAGATATTTCATGTTAAAATCGATGGATAATCTGGTATCAATCCCAGCAATACAATATTGTTGGGGACACACTTTATCGTCGTGGTGCGGATTCTATTTTTCGACGTTGTATAACTTACGAAGAGGCTGAAAGGGTTTTGAATGACTGCCACTCTGGAGCATGTGGTGGTCATATTCCTGGGTTTGCCACAGCCCAAAATATATTACGCATTGGTTATTTTTGGTCGTCATTATTCAAAGTTTGTATTATTGCGGTCCGAAAATGCCACAAATGTCAAATTTTTGATCGAAATATGTGTGCACCTCCAGCTCCTCTTCACCCAATCATTGATCTCAATCCTTTTGTGAAATGGGGCATTGATTTCATTACATGTAACCCTCACTCGGTCAGGGGGCATGGGTATATTATTCTCGTTGTAGATTAATTTACCAAATGGGCCAAGGCGATGCCTACATTCGTGGCAGATGGAAAAATTGTAGCTACGTTCGTATTCAATCATGTGATTAATCATTTCGGCGTACCCCAAGCTATTATCACATACCATGGGAGTCATTTTCGAAATATAATGATGACCGAACTTTCTGATCAACTTGGCCTCCGCCATGATAACTCTACTCCATATTACCCGCAGGCTAATGGTCAAGTTGAAACTATTAATAAAGTTTTAACCACCATGATTAAACGGATTATCGAAACTCATAAATCGAATTGGCATACCATGATTTTTTCGGCACTACGGGCATACCGAACCTAAGTAAAAATTGCTACAGGGTTCACTACTTTTAACCTGGTCTACGTTTTAGAAGTTGTGTTACCCATTGAATGAAAAATACCATCACTCCAATTAGCCATAGAGTTACTACCAGCTACCGTTGAAGAGGAAAAACGCTTTTTGTACTTAGCACAATTATATGAGACTCGATTCATCGCTACAATAGTTGTCAAAGCTCATAAGAAACGTGTAAAATCTCAGTATGATCGAAGTGTTACACCTCATGTTTTTTCAAAAGATGACTTGGTATTAGTATATGATCAAGCTAATGACAAGCTAGTTGCTGGGAAATTCAAACCGATGTGGCATGGTCCCTACATTGTCAAGCGAGTGCTTGCCAAAGGGGCCTATGAATTGACTGATTATGATAGGGTGTCTTTGGATAAGCCCATAAATGATCTTTATCTTAAGAGATATTATGCTTAACTCTTGTGTGAAGATCTCACTTGTATATTAGTTATTTTTTTAGATAGTATGCTTTAGATTAGATAAGTGTGTCTAGATTAAGTTTTCTTTTACTACTATCACTGCTTTTCTTGATTACTCTTGACATTGCAGATGTCAACATCCCTTCAAACATACATTGTTTTTGTTGATGGTGCCTATCGTAGTACACGGAATATATCTTCCGCAACATGGGTTATCTATTCACCCATTGATGAGTTAGTTTCTATGCATGGAGTAAGATTTAGTCAAACAATGAACAATATTGCAGAATATAGTGTAGTCATTGAGTTATTATCTGATGCCATTTCATTTGGTATTCGACATTTGATCATTAGGTTAGATTCATAACTCATTGTATTACATTTAAATAGAGTATACACAATTAAAAATACAATGTTATTGAGATTATTTTTGAAGGTTCGTCTCTTGGAACGACAGTTTGATTACATTGAATATCAACACATTTCAAGAAATGTAAACACATTGGCTGATGCATTAGATAATCGTGTTTTAAATAGACATTTGAAACATTAAAACAGTAAACCAAAACAACATTTGATACATGTTGAACAAGATACTCAGAGAAAGTAGTAATATCATAGATAGGTTTGTTTTCAAAAAATATTACTTCGTCTATGATCATAGGTTCAAGCACCTTATGATCTAATAGATATTGATACTGTTATCACTCTAGTAATTTCTTAGTTTGTGGGATTTGAATTTTTAGTCCAAGAAAACAAGAGGTAACCACAAACCTACTTCAAATCCTAGGATCTAGCCTTCCTAGAATTCAGAGAGGACTCTCTCTTTAAGATTTATCTTTGTTTTTTATTTATGTTTTTAGGCTAGTTATGATAGAAAAATTGGTTTTGTTTTAAAAGGTTTTGGTGGGAAAAAATCACTTAGAAGTAAACTAGAGAGAAATATACTTGTCCATTGGGCTATGGAGTCTAAATCTAGATAGCAGTACTAGAAGTCAAGGCCAAAAGGGCACAAATGTATTCAGGGCAAGATAGATAACCCTCAGATATTTGGGAAAAGTTTTTTTGGTAAAATGGTATGATTAGGATAAAAGGCTATGAAAGATCCTTTGATCCAGAAAGTGGAAGAAGGAGGCAGGGGTCAAACGGGAGTAGGAGCAATTAAGAATTCCTAACACTGGAAATTAGCAGAAAAAATTCAAATGGTAACTAGTTAAAAACAGGAAGTAAAGGACTAGCCTGTAGTAATATTCCTAGTTACTCATTAAGATTGAACAAACATATATAATGGAATGCATGAAACTCAAGAAAGAAAAAAATGACAAGAAGAAAGTACTTTACTCATCAGTTTATCACAGGGATCCTGAATTGTGATTCCAGTTTAGCTTTGTCCAGTCTGCTACTTCGAAATCAACACATAATAGCCTCCAATGTTTCAACAAAAAGTCTATAGTAAAGTCTAACAATTTTATTCCACACTCAATACTTAAAATGTAGAAGTATTTATACAAAATGTAGTTACAAATATCCTAGAAGACATCTAGGAATATCTTTAGGAAATAGAAAATATCTTTACAAAATAAGAGGGACGACTGCTTAACAAATTAGCAAGTTGTCCTCTTTATCCAAAATAATTAGAACTACTTTATTTAATCAAGGAGCTTTGAGTGATTCGATGTCCTTCTTTGTTGGCTGCTAGAAAATATCTTTAGTTGAGTTTCCTTGGCTGATACTCTTTCATCTGATACTCTTTAACACTGCCCTTTAACTCAGATACACTTTGACTGATATTTCCACTATTTTACTGCTGTTAAAATATTTCTTTTAGCAGTAAAAAATCAGCAGATTGTCCTTTTGTTTACTGTTTCTTCTTGACTGTTTTCAAGGGAATATCTTCACTGTTTTACCTCTGCTTTTCACATTAAATTTGTAAATTCCTGCCACTGTTCTTCACTTTCTAAAATTCTTCAGCTTTCTAAAATTCTCATCTGCCTCCGTTTATTTAGAAAAATTGGGCTTAAACACAAAAAGATGTTTGATCTCATGTTGAAGAAAGAACAAATCTTCAAAGTGTTGGAGGAGGACTTTAACTGTCAGAGTGCCTTGTGGAAATGGTTTACTTACTTTCTCCTTGGAAAATTCTCTGTTTTTTTATCATAATCTTTCTGGGGCATTAATTTCTCATTAAAGACATGAATATCTCGCAAGCCCTTCTTTCTCAAGTTTGTATACTTCACCATTAACTTTGTTATGGTAATATTCATTGCTTCACACTTCTCTTCTAGGTAATTCATCAAAATTTTCTTTGTTACTACCTTTTTAATCTGCAAAATGGTCTTTGTTCTATCCAGTATCTGTAACTCTTCCAACTCTGCTCTGTTCTTGTTGTTCAGAAAAGTGATGAGTTTTAAAGCCTAAGCTGGCTTATGAGTTAACTCATCCTTAGTCTTTTGAATCTCTGCCTGTGCTGCTAACAATAAGTCTCTTTGCTCATATATAATCTGAATTGAATGCCATTGAGTTTGAATGGCCTCAATTATGTTTTTCCATAAATTATTCTTGACAAATGAAATTTCCTCAGTGAATGTTAGCTCTTTCTGCAATCCCTTAATTTTCTCTCCAAGTATAATTGCCTTCTGCTCATGGGTTTTAGCATTTATTTGAGCTAACTTACTTGTGGATTCAAGATTTTCAATCATTTTCTTTAGGCTATTGATTTCATTATTTTTTAAAGACAATTCCTCCATAGCCTTCACAATCTAGCCTGCTCCATCGACTTGTTGGACCTGTGTTGCGGAAGATTCTATGTTTGAAGTAGTTGTTGAACTCACTGGCACTGCAGTTGCCAGTGGTTCCTTTGGTGATAGCTTTTCTCCTAGTGTAGATGCCACTACCGTGGTAATCACTGGTATTACTGAAGGAATAAAAAGAGTGTTAGTCTCTTTCACAGTCTCTTTCTCTCTAACAAGTTGATCCATTTGGGTCTCCATTTATTTAATTTGAGCAGTTAGTTTGAGGATGAGCTTCATCATCTCTTCTTTTTCACTTTTCTCTTGAAGGATCTCTTTAGTTTGTGGGTGCTCACTTTTAGGAAGATTAAGATGTTTACTCAAAGCTGCAATATCTTGATTCTTTTTCTTAATCAAAAATTCAGCTGCCTACACATTTGAGGGATCATATCCCACCTGTAAAATCAAATCCTTTAAGGATTTAATCCTTAGGTATTTAGCATACAAAGAGGCTTTGTTCAACTTCATTTGATCCTGCATGTTAATAATGGTATTCTGCAATTTATTAGCACTCATAGCCTTTTTCACCACAGTTGAATATAACATTTCAGAGCTATGTCTATGGAATTCAATTTGATCTAGCTCATGCACATTTTCAATATCTACTTCAAACTCAACCTTTTTATAGTCTACCACTGTCTTAGGTGTTGAAGTATTTGGTTGCAAAAATGACATAATAATTTTGTTTGTAGAATAGTCAAAGGCTGTCAGTAGCCTATTCTGATTTCCTGGTTTTTTCTTGAGGAATTGAGAATATATCTCTGATTTAATTTCCTCATTGTTCTGCTTTATCAATTTATATTTTTCCATGAAATCTAGGTCTTTTTCCTCAACTGTCTGTGAGGAAGAAGCATCCATATTTTGTTTCTCAATCATTTGAGTATCATCTTTACCTGTTGTTTGATCTCTTCCAATCTCTGCAAGAGTTTCATTGATTATTTCTGTAGCTTCATCATTATTTACCTCTAGCTCATTTGTATCCTCAACATCAATTACCTTTTATTTCCCAATTGAGCTGAATTTGAGCCTTTTATTGTAAATCAACTTGAATTTTGTATCTGTAGTAGTTTCTGTTGTATAGGTTCCTTCATCCCTGCCTCCTTTTGTTGAAGTCTCTGGCTTCTTTGCAACTACAATAGCTTGTGTAGTATCCATTTTATTTGTTGCTTTTGTATTGATTGATGTATCTATCAATGTTTTCTTTATCCATTCTGTTTGATTTGAAAATTTCTCAATCTCTGTCTTGGACTCATGTATGAATGGTGTGAGCTTGCATTTTACCCTTAAATTGCTCAAGATCCCTTGAGGATCATAGTTCCATGAAAAACTCTCTTGAAATTTAAACTTTTCTAGTTTCTTGGTGATTTCCTTTTTTGCTTCTCTGTTATTTATGATGAATGGACCAATATGATTTTTTAGTTTGAATTGGGTCTTTTTCCTAGAAGCTAGGAAGTTGATGGAGTCAGAATTTAGAATTTGCCTAAAATATTCTAATGCAAAAATTCTCATACTCATGTACTTTGGCAACTTATAAGGCAATAAGTTTGAGCCAAAAATTCTTATCTCTATGTGCTTTTCATAAAGAAAACAGTCTCCCATCTTAATCTGTTCTGATAGTTGTAATATCCTCTTCATTTCTTCATTGACCCTAGGCTGATTTTCTTTGTACAAAATGTTCATAGCTGGATGTATGAAGAGGTCTGAAAAATCAGTATAAGTGAATTCACTACTCTCTTTCCTTAGCAAGGAAGTCCAGAAGACAATAGACAAAGGCTTGCCCTATAAGTCCATATTTTGCAAGGAAATTGGAAAAGTATCAGCTTAGAAGAATAAAAACAAGTCAAAAAAATAGGAAGAATATCTGAAAATCCCTTCAGTGGGTAGTTTGTAAGCTGATGATGAATGCTATCTGCTATAAATGTGGCATAATAAAAAATGAGTGCTGGAGGTTGGCTGGGGGATAAGGTAGATAGAAAGCCAAGAATGGATTCATCAGTGAATCCATCTCTGAAGTATCCCAGTATAAAAGATAGCATTGAAATTATATGCCTGGACCCTTCAGGAAATTTAGCAGTAGAATAAGGGGGGTTTATTTTTGGAATGTCAAAATGGGAAGGCCAAAAATTTTGAAAGATCATAAACCTTTTTGGGAAATCCAGGCTTAAGTATAGTTGGGTCAAAAATTCAATAGATAGGGGGACTAACTGAGGATCAGATGGTAATTGCAGCATTTTATTTATGGATTCTGCTGAGATTGTAAAAAGGACCTCTCTGTTTGCATTTAAAATAGCCCTTTGGTCTAGTTCATAATGCTTTTGACACAGTCTTACAAGGTCTTGTCTAGGGTGAGTCAATGGAACTACATATTTTGGAAAATGAGTTTCCCAAATAGGCATTTCATCTTTGTCTAAGTACTTATCATAGCACCAGTTATGTATTTCTAAAAGGTTGAATTCTACCACAGGGTCAACAATATTTTCATCCATATAAGACAATGGAATGATTTCTTCAACAGCTACAGGTGGTTGTAGGGGATTCATTGATATAGTAGATTTAGTAGTGAAGGTTGGAGTACATTTAACAGCTTTAGGTGTTACAGGTTTAGGAGGTTTGGATCCTCCAAGCTTGACTATGATCTGCTTTTTTGTCATTTTGGACTAACTACTGCAAGTTTAAACTATTTGCAGGAGTGAATTTTCTTTATCAAAGGATATGAATTGGAATAAGACATAAAACGAGGGTTTTCTGAATAGGTTGACTACAAATAGGGTTTTTTAGGAAACTGTATGTTTTAAATCCTTTTCCTGTTTCTAGAATTGATCTTCAGAGGTTGTATGCTGAGGAAATTGGCTTCAACAAATGCTTTTACGAACACAACAATTTCTGGGAAAAATTGGCCAGGGTTTGGCCTGTTTTAGGGCCTTTTTTGGGCAATCTCCTGATAAAATTTTCTAATTGAAAGCATATTTAATTGTGCAGGGTTATAAACTGTCGAAAAAATACCTTTTAATTGTAGGTATTTGAATGCTTGGAAGGGTTTCTAAAATTTTGAGGCCGAATGAAGGTCTGGTCCAGCTTACTGGTGCATCAAGTGGTTTAGCCGGTCTTCAAAAGGGAAATCTATGGTCAAAACTAGTTTTGAACTAGAATTTGATAAACAGGTGCTTGAACACAGTCGATAGGTTTTAATACAGTCAGGCAGAGCTTCTTTTTCAATTCATAATACGCAACTATACATTAAAAAAGGTATATCAAAGGTTTAAAACTTTGATATTCAACCCTCGTAAATGCATTAATTGCAGGTCCCATCAAATGGCAGGTGGTAGTTTTGATTTTGAAATAAAAAAGCAGACAGCATTTTTCACGTTCGTTTTTGGTGGTAAGTTTTTTTTACCCAAACGAACACGATCCAACAAAAAACTGACACGTCACTGGGGGCGGAATTGTCAAAAAAACCCATTTCGCCCTCGATTGGTGTTGGAACAGACGTTTTATTTTTCAACGCGATATTGATTTCACCCCGTTGGATCTTGGAATCGGGAGCGAAGGGTGAAGATCTGCTTGAAAGTGGCGGTCGAAAAGACGGTGGGACCAAGGTAAAAGATATGTGCTGGGGGATAAAAACCTTTGTATAATGCATTTTTAAATCAATTTTTTTATATGAAAAAGGGTAATGTTACATAAGCAGAAGTTATATATGCCAGTCGAGGTGTTAAAACCTTGGGTTAATTTTATATAAGACGTGAGGTTTTATATAACGGGAAAAAGGGAAAAGGTTTAAATTTATGCGGGGAGGGATGGTGAGTGTAATTACAAAGGCATGGTGCATCCCAATACTTAGGATAAAAATGTAATGGGTTGTGAAATGATTTTGCGTGTTAAAATACATAGGATATGCATAAAATCTGTAATATTCCCAATTTTTGCATCTCATGGGAATATTGCATTTTATTTTCAATTTTCTTTATTCATGAATAAAGTATGGGAAAGGAGGTTTAATAAACTCCGAAGTTGAGAATAAATACATGCCCAATGTGAAAGGGGATAAATCTGGGCTATTATATTAAACACCCCTAAGTGTGAAAAGGGGAAATTCATTTGAATGGGTCAACCTTGGCCCCACCTACAACGCAGATTGGAGGGAAGCTTATCCAACAAGCACAACATACTTCTAGAAGAGGATCTCTTGTGTGAAATAGGATAAGTTGAAGAAGATTTTTTTGGGTTTTGGAAATCCCTCATGTTATAAAAACAAGGAGAGGAAGCAAGCAAATGTTGTTGAAGAATTTTACAATTTTCTGCAGCAACTCTAGTCTCTTGGTTGTTTAGCCTAAGGGAAGAGGATTTCCTATTTAGGAATCCTCTCTCCTTCCATGGACTAGCTCTTTGGAGGGGATTGTGATGCATCTCTCCACTATCTGGCATTTTGGCCAAGCTTCATCTCCATTAGCAGCGTTGGTCCTGTTGAGGGTTTTGCAGTTGCTTGTGAGTTGCAGCAAGTGGGGGAACTAGATCTACAAGATCTAGTTGTTTAGAGGAGATTTATCTCAAGGAGGGCGTCTTGTGACCACCCAGAAGAGGATCTTACTCTCATTTCACTTTCAGATCTGTAATTCTTATCTGTTGTATCAGTTCATTCTAGCTACTATGCAGTCTCTTCCATAAACTGCGTTATTTTCATGTACATGTTTCACTACTGTTTGTATCTCTCATTGTACTTGCTCTCTGGTGAAAGAGGCTTGCCTCTCCCTTTGAGATTTGCAAAGTAGCTTGCTGATCTATTCATGTTCAGATATGATATGTAATGTAATGAAAGCCATCTTCATAAATCTCTGAATTTTTCTGCAATTCAGTGTATTAAAAGCTAGATCTACACTTTGTTATGCAATATTTTGATAAAACCCCAAGGGGATCTTGTTAAGAAGGCTGAGTAGTTTCTAGATCTTGTATGGATCTGATGTTTCAGCCATTTATCAGTTGTATATCTTAGTTTTAACCTACAGCAGCTGAAGGTCCTCATATAGGACGCTGTCAAGTCTTTCTGCAACTTTTCCATGTGTTTCAGCTATAATTTCTAAAGGATTCTTGCTCTTGCTTCATGTAAATTATAATGCTTCTACAAGGGAACTTCATTATGGATATAATTTCTTGCTTAAATACTGTAATATGATTTTTATGGCTGATTTCTAGTGACTTACAACAGAAACTACACAATTCCTAAAGGAGGGTTTCTCTATTAATTCAGCCCCCTCCTTTAGCTGATTTTCAGCTAGTGTTTATTGTGGGAGATCTGTTTAAGCAATCTAAACTCATTTTTTTTGCTGAAACTCTGCATGGAGGTCCCACACAGCCTAAAATAAGGGAAACTAGCCCTTTTCTACGTTATTTTTACACTGGCTTGCTTATACAGCGTCCTCCTTGAGCCTATTGTAGATTTTCCTAAGAGTGGAATTTCCCGCTTCTCCCTTGTTTGGTTTTTGCTTCTCTTTTGGATCCATTAGTAGATATGTAGATCTAAGGTTCCTAAGGTTAGAAAAATCTAAGAGGAGTGTGTCATTCCCACACTTGTTGTGTTTCACCAATCTTCTATAGACAGAGTCTGGAACGGGCCAGGAAGCCTCTGGATTTCACCCTTCCTTGTGAAGGTGATGCATCCGGTAAATGCCCTACCATTCTATCTATGGTTTAGATATATTAGTGTAATTCCATATTGTTGTGATTCCATAGTGTAATACCTTAAGATATTCCCTACTGAGCTTTTTTTTCCCCATTTGGAATATTACAGTGGTATCAGAGCATGATCTCTGGCACAACCTATGAGATCAAGCTACTAGTGAATTAAAGAGCAAAAGTAGAAAACAGTTTGATGGAGAATATGAGATTATTCTCATCTTTTTTTAGATTTTAGAAGGGCCTCTCCCAAGGGGTAACTCATAAGAGAGAAATAAGAAGCACCGAGACTCCTAGAGGGTCTCGAGAAGAAGCAAGTTGCAGTAAGAGTTGCATGAGATTTCAAGAAGAAGAAGGAAGCCCTAGCACTTCCTATCAGCAAAGTAGAAGACCGGAGGATCCAAGGTCTCCTCATAGATCCACTATGCCCACTTTCTCTGAAGAAGGTGAGGGGTATAGCAATGAAGAAGAGAGATGCAAAGAAACTCCTAAAGGGTTTCAAGATGAAGAGGAAGAACTATACACTTCCTGTCATCACAAGGCAGGGAGAATGACTGAAGAAGAGATCTCATTGCTTATTTTTCAAACATTGAAGAGTATTGAAGAAAATATCAAGGAGTTTGAATAGGAGAGGAAAGAGATGAACTACAAAGAAACATCTCCCAAGGAAACAAAGGAGAATGTCAATCTTGTCACTTCGGGCAAGAGATCTCCATTTTCACTACCTGCTGCTAAGGAGCTTGCATCGAGAGAAGAGGCACTTGCATCTTTGCAAGGTAGTCTTGAATCCTTATCATATGGGGTCCCATGCATGAATCAGGAGATGCATGAGGAGGAGAAGAAATATTCCAGCATTGGTATACTTGAAGAAAGGAGGCCATCATTCTTACCAGCAGTTGGAGGCATCATTGATCTGGATGGAGGAACTCTTGTTTTCTGTCAAGAGGTTCCCACATATCAGTTGATCCAAGGTATGCAAAATATTTCAGGACATATTATTTCAAGATCTATGTATAGCCAAGGGTTAGATCAAATTTTTGATTTGAAGCAAAATTATATCACAACGCTGTCACATAATGGTTGTGACAAAGAGGCTTCATCATTCTTGGAGCATGTTGGAGGTATTGCTGCAGATCCAAAGCTTCACTGGTTTTGGAAGACCATACATGAGAAGAATGTCTCACTAAGAGGTCACAACAAATATGAATTTCAGTATTCCATGAGATGCAAATTTCTTTAGTGGGTTCAAGGAGATGGTATTCTGCAAATGGAGAATGCCATGATTTTGCAGCACATCACTCAACTTCCATATTTGAGTGAGTGGATGAGGATGATGAGAAAGGGGTCACATGATCACTTGCTTACATATATGGACCAACAATCTTGGTTACGCTGGTTTCCCTTTGGAGACTCCTATCATTCTCCAAAGGCACCTATTTTTCTGATCTATGCCTTGAAGAGAAATTATGAAGGTATAAGGGGGCATGGCGGCGCTGGTTGCCTTGGGGTGAGCATGTTCTCTACCCAAAGATTCTCATTCTCTTACCTCATGCTTGGTACATCATTAGTAGATTATATGGAGAGGAAGCATGGATTATGTGTTTGTTAGAAGGAGAGTTGGACATCACAAAGTTAAATCTTATGTCCATGTATTCACCGATGCTTGAAGTATGTCTCATATGTCCACATGCATTTCTGTTGGAGGTATATTTCATGCATGAACTTTGGCTTGGGAGGAGGGATGACTCCCACATGATGTGGTATGAGGGAGCTTTCTTGTACTATGTTGATGAGACATTTTACATGTTCATCATTGTGTCGTTGCTCCAAGATCCACATGTTGATGAGGCAAGAAGGCTGCAAAGTCCTTGTTGTTGTGGATGCTTTTGGGTGAGTGTGGTTGCTACCCAATAGCTCATTATTTTCTGAATCATGCCTTGGATTTCAATGTTGTGTTGCAGCAAGAGAAGGCATGTACAATTTTGTTTCACTTGAGAAGGTATGGCCACCACATCACATCTCCTATGTCTATGTGTTTTGCATGGTGAAAAATTTGGCATGACTATCTCAAGATGTGCATTGATGATGGTGCTTTGTATTGGGTTGATGTGACACATCATATGTCCATTAGCATGGTTTGGTTTCATGATGCACATGAGGAGGAAAGAGGGAAGCAATATCACTTGTTTCTTTGGTTCTCTGAATGAGTATGGTGACCAACCCATGGCTCATAATTTTCTGATTCATGCTTTATGTATCAAAGATAAATTGCAGCAAAGAGAGGCATGCACAACATCTTTTGGAAGCATGGCTTGTCCATCTTACATGGAGGAGATGGAGGATGGCAGCAAAGGGCCTTGCTCAGGTGGTTTATTTTGGGAGAATATGTCTTGACATCTTTTGGTTACCCATATTACTCCTTCCCTTCTTCTTTGCATAACGCTGAAATGAGGAAGTTTGGATCCAACAAGGCCAACAGGGCTAAGAATGGAGGCATAGAAATGCTTATTCAAGTTCCCAAACATGGGATGGAGGAATAATCTACATAATGAATCTTTTCCTTTATGGGAGGAGCTACCTTAATTTATGTCTCACATGTGTTTGTGATTATGTTGGACATTATGTATTTGTCATCTTGTACTTCATGGTAAGAAGAGGACATCTAATCTCACAGTTGGAAGTCACCTCATGCATTGGTAGAAGACAAATTTGGAACCAAACATACATAACTTATTGCAGCAAATAGAAGAAGCCTTCCTTATGAGGATTCCATTTGGAGGGAATGGATGGTTTGCATCTACAATAAGAGTTGCTTGAGGGCAAGCAACATTTTGCCGGGGGAGACTGTAATATTCCCAATTTTTGCAGCTCATGGGAATATTGCATTTTATTTCCAGTTTGCTTTATTCATGAATTAAGTATGGGAAAGGAGGTTTAATAAACTCCTAAGTTGACAATAAATACATGCCCAATGTGAAAGGGGATAAATCTGGGCTATTATATTAAACACCCCTAAGTGTGAAAAGGGGAAATTCATTTGAATGGGTCAACCTTGGCCCCACCTACAGCGCAGATTGGAGAGAAGCTTATCTAACAATCACAATGTACTTCTAGAAGAGGTTCTCTTGTTTGAAAGAGGATAATTTGAAGAATATGGTTTATTTTTTTGGCAAGCCCTCATGATATGAAAAGAAGGAAAGGCAGCAAGCAAAGGTTGTTCAAGAGTTTTAGAAGTTGTTGCAGCAACTCTAGTCTCTTGGTTGTTTAGCCTAAGGGAAGAGGATTTCCTATTTAGGAATCCTCTCTCCTTCCATGGAGTATCTCTTTGGAGGGGATTGTAATGCATCTCTACACTATCCAACATTTTGGCCAAGCTTCGTCTCCATTAGCAGCGCTGGTCCTGTTGAGGGTTTTGCAGCTGCTTGTGAGTTGCAACAAATGGGGGAACTAGATCTGCAAGATCTAGTTGTTTAGAGGAGATATCTCTCAGGGAGGGTGTCTTGTGACCACCCAGAAGAGGATCTTACTCTCATTTCACTTTCAGATCTGTAATTCTTATTTTTTGTATCAGTTCATTCCAGCTACTGCGCAGTCTCCCCCATAAACTGCGTTATTTTCATGTACATGTTTCACTACTATTTGTATCTCTCATTGTACTTCCTCTCTGGTGATTGAGGCTTGCCTCTCCCTTTGAGATTTGTAAAGTATATTTCTGATCTATTCATGTTCAGATATGATATGTAATGTAATGAAATCCATCTTCAGAAATCTCAGAATTTTTCTGCAGTTCAGTGTATTAAAACCTAGATCTACACTTTGTTATGCAATATTTTGATGAAACCCCAAGGGGATCTTGTTAAGAAGGCTGAGTAGTTTCCAGATCTAGTGTGGATCTGATGTTTCATCCATTTATCAGTTGTAGATCTGAGTTTTAACCTACATCAGCTGAAGCTCCTCATATAGGACGTTGTCAACTCTTTCTGCAGCTTTTCCATGTGTTTCAGCGATAATTTCTGAAGGATTCTTGCTCTTGCTTCATGCAAATTCTAACGCTTCTACAAGGGAACTTCATTATGGATCTGATTTCTTGCTTCCATACTGTAATATAAGTTTTATGGCTGATTTCTAGTGACTTCCAGCAAAAAATGCACAATTCATGAAGGAGGGTTTCTCTATTAATGCAGCCCTCTCCTTTAGCTGATTTTCAACTAGTGTTGATTGTGGGAGATTTGTTTAAGCCCTCTAAACAAATTTTTTTTTTTTGAAACTCTGCATGGAGGTCCCACACAGCTTAAAATAAGGGAACCCATCCCTCGTCTACATTATTTTTACACTAGCTTTCTTATATAGCGTCCTCCTTGAGCCTATTGTAGATTTTCTTGAGAGTGGAATTTCCCGCTTCTCCCTTGTTTGGTTTTTTCTTATCTTTTGGATCCATTATTAGATCTATAGATATAAGGTTCCTAAGGGAAGAAAAATCTAAGAGGATTTTTTCATTCCCACACTTTCTGTGTTTCACCAATCTTCTATAGACAGAGTCTGGAACGGGCCAGGAAGCCTCTGGATTTCACCCTTCCTTGTGAAGGTGATGCATCCGGTAAATGTCGTACCAGTCTATCTGTGGTTTATATCTATTGTTTTAATTCCATATTTTTTTTATTCCATAGTGGAATATCTTAAGATATTCCCTACTGAGCTTGTTTTTCCCCATTTGGAATATTACAAAAGCTATTTTTGCATTTATTTTTATTATATAGTTTTAGACTTTTTGAAAGGTCTATAACTATAGGGGGCGGGGTATTTGTTTAGGGTAGTTTTTAGACCAATGGGAATATATTTTAGGTTTTAATTTAACATGTGGATAATATCTTTGGTCAAAAATCTTATAATAGTGGATTTTAGGGGGTATTTATATAAAGGGAATTATATAGATAGGATAAGGTATTTTTAGGGAATTAATAGCATAATTTAAAAGTTAATATGAAAATGGGAGATGAAATAAAAAATACACTAAGTAACCAAGTAAAGTGAAAAAATAAAAGCAAAGCTTATTATTTCAAGATTTCACCAATTTACTTAGGATAGAGTGTTTCTTGAGGGTTTTTTGTATTTTTAATGAGTGAAGGAAGTTAATTAAATGAGATTTTAAGCTTCATTAAGTAAGAAAGATTCTTTACTTATGAAATGAAGATGAGTTAAATGTATGAATGATGGATGAATAATGGTAAAGGGGATTTTATCATAAGAACTCAACATTTTCCACTATCCAGTCATCAAGCCTTGGGTCTGGTCCCAACAGAAGTCAGAGAAATGCTCTGAGCCTCTTTGACTGGTAATATAGAATACTGAATACTTACAGGGGAAGGGAAATTAGTGATTTTTTCCCGGTGATGAATATTACATGCTTTTTCCCACTTCTTTCTACCTACCCAACATTACTCTTACATTTTTTCTTCTTTTAGCAGTTGCATTTTGATCTTGCTACCTTGTAACATTCTATTCTTTTGAAAGCATAAAACTATCTAATTCTACCATATTTCATCCGAGGGCTCAAATTAAACTGATGAGCTCCTCATTATTCTCTACCTATCTACTGATTTGTCAGGATTAAACTGTCTGACAAAACTTTATTTACTATCTAAAACATGGAAATTGAAAAATGACAAGTCAAGTTTAAACAGTTTAACTCATCATTGATCATGGCATTTATTGACACTCTGCCATAATCATTTGCAAAAAGTAAAAATTAGTGGCATTTGGACTTGCACACTTTCATGTTTTATTTTGATCTTTTTCTTTTGGGGTCTATATTTTTTAAGTCCTTTTATTTTTCTTTTAGGAATTTTTTACCCTCTTTTTTATTTTTTCAAAATATGGGAAAACAACTTGCAAAAAGCAAGGTATGTACATATTTTACAAGACTTTTAAAAGTCAATTAAAAATTATGAATCCTATATTTATAGGCCCTAACAGATACAAAAAACAAAACATGTCAATCCATAATGATCATCCACTATCCGTGATGATGATCATGGTAGTAGACTATGGCACGTGCCACCTTGCGTAGGAATCTCCTAAACTGTTCTGGAACACCTGTAACATGTCTCTGAAGCTGGAGATGAATTTCATCTGTCCATATCTCGGGTATATCTATGGTTAACCTCTCTAGGTTGTGTTCCATATCAATTAGGATCTCTGCTGCCTGATATTGTGGTGGTGCTATAGGCTCCTCTTGCCACCTATCAAAGAGGTGGAGTGTAGCTGGTCGTCATGGACCAACATCTGCATTTAAATATTGTTATCAGTATTGGATGATAAAAAAAAATAGATTAACATCAAAATATTTCACTTACCTGATTCGTCCCACTGTGCCCCTGTAGGCAAGGACATCTCAGGATCAACTCTGAAATCTATACCTGCATAGGGGAAGTCTTCGATTGAGAAGACTTGGTTCTTTAGCCACATAAAGTACGTTTGAGTGAATCGAACCACTGAACTGACATCGCCATCATGGTGGGCCATTAATGCAACCCAATGTACCATCTAAGGTTTTCTAGGTTCCCCACGATCTATTGGAACAAGCTGAGGGGCAAGAAGCGAGATTCTCTCCAAAGCAAAAGAAATCAAAATGGCATTATAACCAAAGTTTTTCAACTATGCATTCTTTTCTATGGTTAGTTGGAATTTCATGTTGGCCAGTACCCCTTCGTACCAGTTGAATATGGTGCCTTTGAAACACTCTACCACAGTCTGCATTTGAGATTTAGTGGCTACATATGGAGCCGCACTTCCACACAACCTGGTTACCATGAATGAAATCACTTTGAGATCTAATCGCAAGATAGTTTTTATATCTATGCGATTATCCTTTGGATCTGCCTCATCACTGCAAAAATGTTGTTTGTAGCTAGCAATGGATAGGCCACCCTATCTAGCCCCAAACAAGGATAGGTTTTCTCCTCTTCGAGACAATCCAGTGAGAAAATAGATATCCTTGAGCTCGATTTTGAGCTCTATTTTGATCTGATGGTCACCAATGATAAAGAACTAACCTTGAACATCCCATGTGTTCACTAACCATGTCATCAGCTCTACTTATTCTTTCGTACCTTGAATCGCCCAGAACTTATATAAACCACAACTTTTCAACACTCGCATTGTTCCGGGATCATTCATGGCTTCATTGTCTATAGCCTCATGCTCATGTTCTCTCCACTCTAGCATGGTGAAATAGCCTGAAAATAAACATATTTTAAAGTTAGAAACCATTGGAGTGAAAAAATTTAATCATTTTTAAGAGAATTTTTAAATTTTAAAACACTCACGGTGCCCTCGCATTTTTTGTGCGGAGACAGTGCAGATGTCCGCGCGGGCTCCACACAAAAACCGTGGTACCCCAATAAATTTTCTTTCGAAAAATTATCGAGGTCCACAAGTAGCGCGTGTATAACCTGTGGACCCCCGAGAGTGCATTTTTGAACATAAATTCCTCTCAAAAAATGAAATTAAATCCAAAAAAAGATAATTTAAATGGATATAAATGACGAGTAAGATGATGTGAATTACCTGGTTCTGATGGATCACGGAATGAACGGTCTGTTCTCCCGATATCAGCTCCAGAAGATTTTTCCAAAAGCTCTCAATTCACTGCTCTGAAGATAAAAAATGAAAATGATTTTGTTAAACTCCTTTTTATAATTTTTTGAATGAATAAAATATTATATTTTATTTATTTTTCACTTAAAAAGGATATTTTCCAATATTTTTACTTCTCTAGAGAAAGTATGTTTAATTTTTCGAGTTTTTGTGCAGAATACAGGTTTTTTGGTGAAAATAATTATTTTGACGCTGAGTATACTTTTATCACTTTTTCAGGCTCTTGAAAATTATGAAAAAGCGAAACCCTGGAGTTCTCTTTTAAGCCATTTTCAAACTCTCTAAACATGAAAAAATCGTCAAGTACTTGACTATTTGAACTCATTAAAGGAAATGAACATTTGTCCCTTTAGTATAATTTTACCCCTTTTCCGGACTGAAATGGAATATTTATGAAAAAGGTTTATGTTGACTAATCATGGTCAATAGAGTTCTCTCCTGCATTATTTTATCCTTTTTCGGACCTGAGAGAATAAATTTACGAAAAGTACAACCACGAATTTTACTTATGTTTTTCTTCTGACTCCCTAAAATTGAAAAACGCTGAGTTTCTCCTATACTAGAGTCATTAAAATTTAACAGTAAAGGACCTGTCGATTACAAACAGGAACGAACCACTCCTTCTTAGGGTTCGATTTTAAGATGGACTCATATGAAGGATGAGCTTACACAACAAGAAAATTTTATCCTCCTCAAGCTTGTCAAAAATAAAGAGGTACTTACCAGTAATGGTGTGGGGAAAAGAGAGAAAATGAATCCAGTTGTCACCCTTGTTTTAAAAGCAGTATACCATTCTTGAACATGACATTTTTTGTCACACTTGTACCTAGGTTGGGAAAATTATTTGTCTAAAAGTTAATCAAACCACATTGAAAGTCTTCAGTCAATTTTTGGGTATTAGCTTTAGGTAAATTGTTACCAAACCATCTGCAGTGTTGTTATGTGTTCAAGAGACAGTTCAAATAAACCATTAATTGCAAACATTTGTCTCCATTCGCGTTGACCATCCCTGAGTCAGTCCTTGAAAATATTTCTTCAAAACTTGATCTAATGGTTTTGTATCATGGGCATTCCTACGACGGGTCACTTTCTATCGACGACAGCTCATCATCTAGAAATTTGATCTAGAATCCTATCAGTACCTTGGGATTTGCATGCGCTAAAGGCAGGTTTCTCGCCTTCGACGATAGGTTGAATCACTGACCTTCGATCGAATGATTCCGTGAAGTGTTCGACTAGAAATCATTCATTCACACTTTGTGGATAGTACTCAGTACTTTGAGAGCCATTGTCATTATTGGTGGTTTCTATCACACTTGTTAACAGTTTACATCATTGACTGGTAATCAAGTGGTTCCTACTATGTTTGACTTCGACACAATCAATCGCATGGATAGAATCGTACTAGTTCGGGAAGTGGAAATCAAGACCCTGGATCTAGTTTCCACCATCCAGGCTGCGAGGAGTTTTATTATTCATGATACAGTAGACAACTTATGAGAGATGGTTGTGCCCATGTTGTGTCTACTTTTAATGTAATATTAAAATCATTTCTGTACAAGAACATTTACTTAGTTTTGAATTGAGTATGGGAATTCCTACCTCAGCGATGATATATATATATATCTACTTACATTGAATTTTTTTACAGGTTTTCTACCGGTGTGTCCACAATCCAATCCTTAGAATGATAAAGCACTTCACTATTCAGAACAACCTCAGACTTCACACTTGAGGGGGCAATCTGTTACACGTTATTTTGTCACCATGACATTTGACTGTCCATATAGGTTTATCACTACCTATATTATGCTCCCTTAGAAGTCAAAAACCCTAATGTTCCTAAACCAAGTCTTGTAATTGGAGAAAAGCTCATTAAAACCCTTAAAAGTATAACTCCGCACTTTTCATAACCCTTTCCTGCAAGTCCGCAGATACTTTTTCTATAGCCTACGGCATATCCCGCACATTCTTCTTATCAAACCTGCAGACCCCCATAAAAGGTCAAATAAAGGAAAAAGTAAGTTGTAGAAGCACAGTTGGTCGAATCTTCTCACAACTAGAAGCTTTTAGAGGCGAGATCAGTTCGAGATTTATCCCTCCACTCATGGAGCTCTATCCCTCCACTCATGGAGCTTATCCCTTATTCTATGGAGCTCAAATCCCTTCATGAGAGGAATCCATTCCCCTTTTCATGGAACTGAAACTACCTCCATTTCCCTATAAATTGAGCTCATGTTTCAGTCTCAAGGGTAGCATATGTGAGGTAATTTTTGAAGAAATTCTCAAGAGAACATACTCTCTACACTAGTTATTTTTGGCATAAGAATGATCACACACTTATGTCTGTAATTCTATGATGTTTCAAAGAGAGGAAGGCTTGTCAAACTAAAGGAGGAACCATTGTTCAGAACCCTGGGAGGAACTTGTATGACATCAAGGCATCAAGTTGTAAAGTTACTCTTTTCATTCAAGATAATACATATGGATCTCCTTTTCTCATTGAGTTGTTCTTGTGCTTATTTGAATAATTCAATACATAGACTCCTTGATCACTAAGTTAGATTAGCTTTTCTTAATTATTATATGTTGTAGGTGCTTTCAATTCTTTTTTCTGTCTTTGATTTCATGTTCTACTTACTGAAGAAGCCTCTTTAGAGCAACTAGATAAAATACTGCACTGAACGTTGGATTTCAAGGTAGGGCATGTCATCTTTCTTTTCTTATAATAATTCTGAATTGCAAATAATCTAGAGAAAATGATTTACAAATGGATGTTTGTTTCTAGATATTCGTAGAATACTAGGAAGATTTCTCTTGTCTGCAAGAGGGATTAATCCACATAACAGTCTCACCCGAGGTAGTATGGGAAGGTGCTGGAACCAAGTTTCTGCACCCTGAGAGAAAAAGAGTTAATAGAGGAAGCCTTGTTTAGATCTACCAAATTTTCACAGAAAATTCTTATCGCGGGACCTTTAATTGTATATGTGCAACATGCAAAGTTCATAAACCCACAGATAGCATAAATAAGCAACTATTACAAATCAGATCTCAGTACTACCTTCACATCCACGTGCACATCAATATTACTCAAAAAACTGAAATACATTAATATCATAAACACATCCAGTTCTTATAACATAGAGATACTAGCAAATAGATTTATAATTCATTAGCTTCCAAAATCCACTTACATACCTAATTCCCAACCCGTGCACATAGCCAGTGGTGTCTGCAAACAGAAGGACTGAGGATCTCCGCACACACAGCCAGCTGGAGTCCTTACCCAAATACAACCAAAAACATATCTCAATGGTTTACAGTTAGCATTAATTAATCTTATCCTTCCTCTAGACTCGATCTACCCATATACTTATAACACCTTACCCTATGCTATCCTATGGTCTAGAAGCAGTGGTTTGCAGGCCCTTGGTCTACCCTTTTTACCCCTTACAATTCATTGGGGGTTTGACACACCCCAAACCCCCTTCGCTAGACCAAATATTACAAAAAAATTAAAAAATTGGACAAATTAGAGCTATAAACCCCCGTTCCAACACAATGCATTCTTAATTCTCTTAGGAGAATGATATTTCTTCAACTGTAGGCTAAGTGGTAAGGTATTCCATCTTCTTTGGCACCCCTGCAAAATCTCTTCTCCTAGAAACCTGGATATATCATCAAAGTGGCAATGGCCTGACCTTGAGTCTCAATGTATCTAGGTAGCAATACATCATCATTTGAGATCAATTGATGATTACTAATGATCCCCCTAGGGCTTATTAGTTCTGCTCTGACCTGTAGAAGTTCTCTCTCTTCTCTTGCAATGACTCTTTTAATCTCTTCTTCTCTTTCTTCTTCATCTGTATTACATAACTTTTGAGGTCTAAAATGGGCCTCCTAAGAAAATTGTACAAAAAAAATAAACTTTATATGAACCAATAGGATTCAAGATGATGATGTTAGCCATGGGGGGATGATTCACCATTTTTGGGGTAAAAAGGTAAAAATATTAAAAAATATAAAAATAATAAAACTACTTTTTCAACTTGTACTTTCAACTCATATCCCTAATGTTTTACTCAGATTTTGAGCGGGAGTACTCTTTGGATGCAAAATTTAATTCCTCATCCAAGGAGTACCCATGTTGTATACTTTCGATGGACCCTGCTACACGAAAAATGAGAGATACATGAAAAAATGTGATTACAATTACGTTTTTCATGTATTTATCATTTTCTGTGTAGTAGGGTCCATAAAAAGTATGCAACATGTGTACTCCTTCGATGAGGAATCAAATTATGCATCCAACGAGTGTTCTTGCTCAAAATTTGAGTAAACCCATAGGGAGATAAGTTGAAAAAGTAGTTTTTTTCTTTTTTCCCTCTAAAATTTGATGATGTAATCTAATCTTATTTTATTATTTCCACTATTAATTTCCTTAGGAGGCCCATTTTAGACCTCAAAATTCCCCTAATGTTAGCCAGGATGCTAGAGCCATTAATTTCATATCACCCAACCTGGAATTTGGGTCCCAATCGTTCATATCAGTTAAAATGAGATTGTGCATATAGAATTTAGCCATTTTGTCCCTCTCTCCTTCACCATACTATTTGTAGAAATCAATGAACTGTCGATAGTTTTGAAAGGGTAGGTGTTGTACGGACAATCCCTTCAATAGACAGAAGTGATCTCTCTAGTCCTAAAGGAATGATCTATCAACAAACTAGACAAATATGTGTAAAATTTCCTATCTTATATCATAAAGTACAAAGTAAGATAGATGGCCTACCTCACTTTGATGCTAGCGCATGTTGGTGTTGTTTCCTGAAATTCTCGCTTCCAAGTCCAATCCTCTTTACGTTGTTGCGGATGGATACCTCTAAGGAAGATCAAACAGAGACAACAAAAACATACATAGAATTTTTCATTCTAACATAAAATATATGATAGATCATAGAGTATCATACTAAATGAATAACGGTTTACACATTTATGGGAAGAAAAAACATAATGTATTATTAATAGAAAGTAAGGGAAGCTCTTATTTTGGAAGCCTCCTTTGGATGAGTTTCCAAGTCCTAGACAAGACCTTCAAGCATTCCTTCCTCCTTCAAAAAATGGGAACATTTAGGCACAACTAAGGACAAGGATGGAAACCAACATTGATCAACTCTTTGAGGAAAGTAGCGAATTCATTTATAGGGAAGGAGAGGGAGTTAGGGATCCATAAAAGGGGGGATAAGGTCCACATATTAAAGGGAAAATCCCTAATAGTAGGATCAAAGGCCTGAAGTGGTATATCTCAACCCAATCCTTATTCACCTGTAACCAACGCTTCGTTCTTGAGGCTTCTAGTAAGAGAATATTATCCTCCATTTTTGGATAAATTCTGAAGAGGAGCAGCGCAATTTTTCACTTAAATTCCTATGCTGGAAGCGCTAGACACATATAATATTGAAGGTGGAAATTGCGAGGAATAAGTCATGAGGACCGCATTGGGCCTACATATAGGGTTTTTGGAAAGCCTTTCCATAATTACTTCAAATAATTTCTTATTTTTTTCTTCAGGGATGCTCTGATCATGTTTTCATGGTGAACACATTAACAAATTTTTTCACTTTGCGACATTTGGGGAAAAGTTCGAAAGCTCAGGGCATGAGATACGGACTGAGATAAAATAATATATAACAGATGACCCCTAAAGCATGAGTGAAGAACAAAAATTCATGGCTAAAATGCTTTACAAGTCAAGGAAAGGAATTAGGAAACCACCGTCAGGAGACCTACAAATCAAACATAATACAATATATATGACATATATGATGTAAGTATGCCCAATGATATGTCTTTGAATATGAATCTAACAATACATGAAGCCACGGCATGGACACAACCATATGACTAGAAAGGATCATGTGTATGGATCCATGGCATGGCCACAACCATCTGTATAGAAGGGATCATGTGTAAAATCATGAATACAACATCATCTGGAAGAGGAACCAGTAATGATGATGATGGCCCTCAAGTTACAACAACACAATATACAAGTGTGAATAATGGAGTTGAAGTCGAACACTTGCAGAATCATCCGATCGAAGGCCAAGGATGTGAACCTATTGTCGAATGCGAAGAACTTTCCATTGAGGCATCCAAGCTCAAATGTACTAAAACGGAGTTTCTATATCAACTTCCTGGATAATGATTTGGAGTTGACAGGAAGTGGTTTGTCAAAGGAGGGACATAATGTTTTCCATATCATCGACACGAAACAAAGGATTTTTGAAATTTTGATGAGATTGATTCAGGATTGTGGAAGAGAATGTAAAATGAGGCACAAGAGGTTTGATTTTGTAGATGAGACTTCTCTTGAACATATTAGCGACATGACTCTGGCGTTTGGCAGCACTTGACTAAAAATGGGATCAATGGTTATGGATAAAATAGTATACGATGATATGAGAGACAAATATATTTCCCAAACCAAGGAAGGGAAGTGACGAAGTGAGGATATCCCAAACCTGACACTAGATGAAAACGAGTGTCATGTTCAAGAGCGACATGTTGCCTTCAATATAAAATAAAATACATGTTTACCTCCATTTTTCCCCACTATTTCTAGAGAGTACATCTTTATTTTTGTTCACAAGATTGAAGAGGATACCATATTTTTGTCGTATAAGTTCATCCTTCGGACGAATTTATCCTATTAATTTTAACGAGCCCTGGGAAGAAGTATCACAGTCTCATTATGGTGACAAGTCCTGTGTCTTTTAACTTTTACGATACCAACAAAGGTGTAAATCGACATCTTTTTCATGTTTAGGGAGTTTTAAAAAGAGGAAGAAAAGAAAACTCCCAAGGCCCCTTTTTGTAACTAGTCCCTCGAATCTGAAAAGGAAGAAAACGATATACGAGAGAACCTCTTAGTCATCTTTGACTAAGTATTCATTTTTCGTAATTAGTCTATCTCAGACCGGAAAAGAGTTAAACTTATACTGATTAGACATCAAATCATTTACTTTACCAAGCTCGAAACGACAAGTGCTTGGCAATATTTTCATGTTTCGAGAGTTAGAAAATCGTTGAAATATGACTGCAGGGGATTCCTTGTTCATTTAATTTCACGGGTCCAAGAAATTGTTATAACAAAACTCATCATTCACCAATTACCATCTCGAATTCGTAATTACCTGTTGTTGCAGATGCGAAAAAACATCACTCCGATCGCAAAAAATATATAATTATAAGTAAAAAATGCATTTCTAAATGGTAAAAATCATTTAACAAGTTTATGTAAACTCAAAAGTCAAAAATAAAATTTACTTTTTACCATTTGTAAATTTGGAAATCATTTTACCAAAAATTACCTTGATCGTTATGCGCAGACTGCGAACAATATGGGAGACCATTCAACGAGTCATTTGTTGCAAGTAAGAATTATATCTTTTCTCTGCATTTTTGTTGTATTTTTAAGTGATTTAAGCCATATATTAGGTGTCTATGGGAGTATTAAAAAATTAGGGCTCGTGAGCGATCAACGTGGCACTCACCCATCAGGTCTATGCTATTCACCCTAGGCCCAACACGACCAACATGATGATAGCGCAGAAAAATTCTGAGAGAGTCGTGTAGGCATCGTGAGCTAAAATGTTTTAACCAAAGCTCAATTTTTACCAATTTTATTGCCAATTTCTCTCCATGAAAGGTAATTAATCTTTCTTTAATGACTTTTTGTAGGTGAAAAATGGCCATTGAGTGGAAAGAAAGGGGCCATGAGGCAGAATACCAAAAAGTTTCACAAAACCCCCATTTCATAAGGGAGCTTCGTGACTTTGTATTGTTGAAGCTTTTCCAAACCCCTGGGATATGATCCCAAGTAGACCTATTGTAGAATTTGGTAAGGTGGTGGAATGTATACCACCAAGTGTTCGTGATATCAGATCAATAATTAGACATAGAGGTGTCTAACATCTATTTCATCACTGGTTTATCCAGGAGAGGACAACCAATTCATATGTCTGGTTCTCTCCCTTGAGGAGAGAGTACATATATGCTCATAGAGAGACATTGCAGTGACAGATCCCACAAAACAAAGAGCAGTAAGGTCAAGATAAAGACTGTCATAGATCCTCCATTAATAACCAACCTATACACTATAGCTCGAGTCGCGGGGGTACATTCCTTGCATGTGGAAATAAATTCTCAATTTCAGTATGTCGCGAAAAGTCTCAGTCCAACTGTATTCAACTAGAGCGAAGGATTGGTTATCAACATGAAGGACCAACTTACTAAATGTAAGACGGGAAAAATTAAGTAGTTCATATATGGATCAATTTCGGTGACACTTTTCCTGGAGTGGGTTGCAATGTTTCAATACCAGTGGATAGAAGTAGGACCTCCTGCACCGAGAGATCCACGACTGCTCAAGTGGAGTGATATGATGCCTTTCCATGGTGGCGAGCAACATATGTCTTTCCCAGTTGCATTCTTTGTTAAATATGACAACAACTTATCATGGTCGATGGTTGGCCCTATATAGGGACATACTTCAGAGGAGATCCATATCTTCCTTTACCATGAGAAGGAAGATGGAACCACTTAGGTAAAAGATTTTTTTTAAGTTTTAAAGTTTTTTTTTTTTAATTTATTGTGAATTGATATTTCCACTTATGATATTTGCAGATGTTGGACCAGAGCGACTTCCAGGGGTTTCTCCAATATCACGGAGAGTGGCTCACCAACTTGAGGATGCTCCTTATGTCAAGGGGGCTAACCCTATGGTATAGGTAAAGTGAAACATGGATTCCTTGACTAGAGGCATTTCAGATTATGTGACCATCAACGATGTACCTCTCTGGTATCAGAGGCACATTGCAGGGGTGTCAGCTAGATTATGTTGGATGTTAAGCCAAGTTATTAGAGCTATTTCATGTTAGCGAGAGAACCATGTCAGTGGATAAATATGTCTTTGATCTTTAATTTTGCATTTATATAGGATAGATGAGCCATATATCCCAGAACACAGATTTTTTATTTTTGATGTAACACACACTTTGAAAAATATATATATACATATACATGTTTTTCGTGATGTTATTTAATGTTTTAATTATGTCATGGTTTTATCTTTACATGTGGTGCATATTTCTATCAAAAACATAATTTTCCAGTATATGTTATTGTATTTACATCTCTTGGAATATGTTGATAAGTGATGTAATCAAAATTTCTTTCCAAGAGACGAACATATAGATACATCCTTAAAATATTAGGGTTTATGATGTAATAATGCATTTTCAATTGTAATACAATGAGTTACGAATCAAGTTTAAAAAATAACACCCTAATACGAAGAGAAACAACTTCTGATAATACATTATATTCGGAAATATTATTAGTTTTTTGACCTAAATGTATTCCATGTAAACTCACTAACTCACCATTGGGAGCATAGAGTACAGACGCAGTGGAAGACATATTCCATGTACTACGAAAAGCTCCATCAGCAAAACCAACATAAGGAAGAGGGTTCATCGAAATCTGTAAACCAAGAGAAACATGGTAAACAAGGGAAAACATGTTTGCAAAAAAAAAAAAAATCACACCAAAAAATGCATAGTACTAATGAAATACACACTAATGTACAAAGTATCCATGTGAAATCAAGCATAATACTTCTTAAAGTAGATCCCATTGCAAGGCTCATCAAGTTGATTCCCTCCATAGTCTACTAAATCATAAGCACCCTTTTGTAATACTTGTTTAACAATATAGGGTCTGTGCCACATAGGTTTGAATTTCCCAGCTCCTAATTTATCATTGGCTTGATCATAAAATAGGACCAAGTCACCTTCGACATATACATGAGGGGTCACGATTCATCCTCAGGTGAAGTACTAGGGAATAATTCGACAACTAGTTTCAATGAAGAAATCTCACACTCGATTGGAAGAGTGGCTTCTAGACCATACACTAATTGAAAAGATGTACATTTGTTCGCTATCTTGGAAATGGTTCGGTATGCCCATAATTTATAAAAGAGCATAAGATTCCATTTTATTTTGTGAATCCCAACAGTTCATTGAAGCATGGTCACTAAAAGTTTATTAAATTCTTCAACTTGGCCATTGGCCTGTGGGTAATAAGGATTCGAGCTATCGTGACGTAGCCCTAACTGATCAGTAAGTTCTATCATCATATAGTTTCAGAAATTGGTGCCATGGTTAGTGACTTTGGCTTGAGGAACACCAAACCGAGCTATGAAATGGTTGAAAAGGAATTGCATCGCAACTTTACCATTGTCATTATTGTAGGCATCGCCTCGACCCATTTGGTGAAATAATCAACAGCAACAATGATGTACCCATGCCCCAGCCGAGTGAGGGTTACATGTTATGAAGTCAATGCCCCATTTGGAAAATGGGCCAACGATAATAACTGGGTGTAAGGGAGTGGGTGGGGATCACTATTTCCGGCTATAAATATCCGAAGAATGACATTTTTGGAATGCAAGAATGCAATATTTTAATATTGAAGGCCAGAAGTAACTGACATGAAGGATCTCCTGAGCTATAGCATATCCTGACATATTACCACCACAAGCTCCAGAATGGCAATCATTCAAGGCTTTCTCAGCTTCCTCGTGATTTAAGCACCATCAAAGGATGAAGTCCACACCAAAGGGATATAAAGCATCTCCAACAATGCGATAGGGTTGGGATTGGTATCAGACTCATTGTTTTTCATAGTGAGATAAATCTAGTCGAAAGGTTTGAGTTTGGAGATAGATGATAATATATCCATACCGTGGATCATGGGTGCTAATAAGGAAGAGATATCCGTCAAGAATCAACTTATCATATGTAGAAATTGTGTTTGCAGCAGGAAGGTCGCAGATCAATTTGGAAAACAAAAAGTGATTTATTTGACTTATCCTTAGTAAATTATAAGCCAAAATCCTTCAGGATAAATATCCATTTGGAGTATTTTACCCCAAGCAACTAACGAGACATAATATAATTCATGGGGTTGCAATCAAATATCACTATGGTATTATGTAGAAGGATATAATGATGAAAGCGTTGAACAACGTGGACTGCTTCCAAAGCCAACTTCTCCACATGATCATACCGAGTCTCAGCGTAAAAAAGATTTCAAATCAGGTAGTATATCACATGTTCACCATTTTCATCATCATACCAGACGAGCACCATGGCGATGGTACTATCAATGATGACCAAGTACAAGAAATAATCACGATTATAGTTCAATGGATGCAATAAAGGTGCATTGATGAGGGTGGTATTCAATGCATCGAAGGAATTTTGGGTGACATCATCCCAAATGAATGGGATCCTTTTTTCAATAGGAGAGTAAAACCCTTGGCAAGCTCAGCATAATTTGGGATGAAACGACGAAGGAATTTCACCTTCCCTTGCAAACTTTGAAGTTGGTGTAAAGAAAACAGAGGGGGAATATTGACAATGGCCTCCACCTTGAGAGGATAAATTTGGATGCCTTGTTTGGATACTAAGAACTGTTAGGCAAAACCCAATTTAGCCTAAATTTTGGCTATGAACTCTACATATTTAGGAGAGGAGCGCAGAGTGGACCGCACACTGAAGCATCCAAAATATACTATGTGATGCCCTAGGGGCTTCGAGGTGGGTCGAAGCCCATCCTTTTGTAAATATCACTATGTTGTAAGGAGTTTTGGGTTATATTTTCTTTTTTTGGGGAGCCCATGGTATTTGGACCATGGTATTGTAATGATGCAATAATATATAAAGGGATGTGATTCTATATTAGATATCATCATGGTTATGGGAAAGTCTTTGTAATCTGTATTTTGTAGCGAAGGGAAGGCTCTGCAGTTGAGTGCGCAGAGACCTGGGAAGAGCCTACAGCTTAGTGCGTAGGTAGAATAATTGATTGTACTTAAAGATACATCATAATAAATAAGTAGTTTGGGATGATATTCAAGTTTCCTTGTACGATTAATGTGTATATTTTCGTACTATCTGTTGTTGCATTTTAATTTTGCACAGTAATCGTTTATGGTTTTTTATGGTCTATTTTATGATTAGTTGAATGTGGTGAAATAATTTTTAAGTGTGAAGAGTAAGATAACATAAAAATACCACATCTCCCAGTCCCTCGAGGCTGTAGAAACCTAGTTCTACATCCACCCATAGTCACTTCGGGTGAGACCGTGATCTACTAGCAGGTTGTTGCCGAAAGGGTCAGTGATCAAGGGTTATTTTGGTGCATAGTAAAATGGAACCTGGGTCAGCCAAAATCATCCCAACAAATATTTTTGTTGCCGGGACTAGGATCTATTTGAGGGATATGTGGATGTGGCACCCCTCGAAGAAAGAGATTCAAGACAGGATGGACCTAAAAGAGCGATAATTTGCAGATCAGGAAAACAGAAATCCTAAGATGACATCCAAAACGTGGTTACAAATGTACATATTTACAGATCAATACGGGATTTTCTTCGCTTCTTTTCTTGTCAATTTGTACGAGTGGATATCGAGGTTGACTGAAAGAAAGTATTATTTTAAGGGTGACGAACCTATGGTATGGACTCCTGAGTTGATAAAGCTACTCAAGAGAACTGACAATAGGATTTCAAGGGCTTTTCATTTATGAATTGATAGAATCTTGGGAAGATTCATTAATAAGTTTGCAGTAGACGCGACTATGTCCTATAGCTAAGTGGAACAACGATTCTTCAAAGGATTGCAAGGTAAGTATCTAAAATATTTGAAACTTTGGATTAAGATTCTTCTCTATGAAAAGGGAGTTTTACATATGCAATCAAACTGCTAGACTAGTTATGTTTCCGAGAAGAGAGAATAAATCAGAGAAAGATACCGGTGCAATGCGAAGTGGAAAGAGATATAAAGTAGATACTAGAAAGATATCTTTGGGACAAGATTCGAAGACCTTTGTAGAAACTGATTATAGTCCTCTTTTGAACGAATCTGAAAGTGAAAGGGAAGTAATACACTCCCAAGAAACTTCGCAGTATTCCCCCTTTCAGTCTGAGAATTCACAGAAGCCAGAATCCAGTAATAGCAAGGGTATATTTGGTTTTCATGCTCCCCCTACTTCTCCTACCCCCGCTCCTCCCCTACCCCAAGTAGATGTATGGTTGACAATATTACGCTACCTATATTTAGAGGAACTAGATCAGAGGTTCCAGAATAGTTTTGAAGTTTATGCGAAGCTGTATGGGAAGCGAAGCATATCAATGATGTGAATATAAAGAAGGTGAAAATCGTTACGACACTACGTGATAGATCATTGACATGGTATATGAAGTATTCAACTAATCATAATAGAATGTTTGTAGACATTAAAACAATGCCAGTAGTAGAGTTTATACAGTCGAAGTCTCAGTCACAATTCGTTACCAAGCTAAACGAAATCAAACAGAAGCCTACTAAGTCTACTTGGGAGTTAGATCATATATTGAAGCTACTATTAGATCAGGTGAGCTTCGAAAAAGCTCCGCAACAACATAAGGAATTGATTATAGTTGTGATGCTACCGCATATCAAATTTCCATTGATGCAACAAAAGATAGGAAGCCAAGCTGAAGCTTTGGATATTGAGATGAAGTTGGAAGATTCAACTATAGGATATAATAATGTAGGTATGAAATAGATCCATAATCAACTGGCGAACCTGACCATACATATACAATATATGAAGAAAATTAAGGAAGTTAGAGAAGAAGGGTGGTGTATGAAGTGCAAATCATAGGGCCATTCTAAAGAGCAGTGCCCTGTTTTCAGGGATTACATGGTTGGTGGAGAACATGATCCCTTGAATGCATGATCTAGCTTGTGGTGAAATATATGTAAAGCTAGAGGAAAACATCACTCAGAATAATACTACTTGCTACGGAAATATGTGCAGACCCCAAGGAATCTATTTTGAAAATTTTGTAAATCAATAGGACATGATGAGAATAATTGTCTAAGTTATGACCTAATGGTGGAGCACAATGCTAACACTTATAGAATGTAGGAAGAAGAGCATGGACATGAGGATAATGGAAAACGCAGTGATAGAGGAGGTTACTAAGGAAGAGGTCGAGGTGGTAGAGCTAGTTGAGGATGTGGACATATAATTTGTTATAACTGCGGCTAAACGGGTCATTTTGCAAGAGATTTCCAGAATCCCACTACGACATGTAAGTACTGCAAATATTTTGACCATTTAATTGAATAATATCATGTACCTATGGATACGATGCAAGAAAAAAGGAATTAGCAGCCGATGCAGAATATTCAGATGATGACTACTGAAAATAGGATTGATGAACCTCGAATTAGTATTGTTACTAGAAGTGGAGCTGCCACTAGTAGTGATAAGGCATATGAAAAGAAGGATATTGAAAATTTAGGTGCATGGGTTAGAATGAGTGCAGATAAATTCCCTATTTTTGATATTCAGAAATAAAAAGGATTATTTATGGAAGCAAAGCGAAGTTTTATGGATGTCAGAGATTCGAACTCTAGTGCACAACCAAAGCTAGAATTAATTGTGACGTATCATCAGCTTTGATGCAGAACAGAAATCTGACACATGGTCGAGCTCTGAAACAATACCAGGATGCGGCAATCCAAGTAAGTATTTTAAGGTATTTTCTACATACTTCAATGAAATTGTTAAGGGATCAAAAGGGTGTGGAAGGGCTGCAGGAGTTGATAGATTACTGTGCATCAATAGTAACATCGCGAAGTGAGATGCACGCAGTTAATAATTTGCATCCACAAAAGAGAAATGGAAGAGAAATGAGGCTCATTGCATAGATAAGAGAGTATGATATGGATCAAGTTATTCTGCATTTGGGATCTGATGCTAACTTCTTCACAAAGAAGACATCGAAATATATGGGTAATTCGAACTATAGTGGTCACCTATTTAGTTAAGGATCGCAAATCAACAAAATATCCTCTCTATGGGAATTTTATCAGGTGTCACAGTGCATATTGGAGGAGTGCGCACTAATATTTATTTTGAAATAATAGAGATTGTTGATGACAGTAACCCCTACCCTTCATTGCTTGGAATTGACTGGGAATTTGAAAATATAGTCATAATTAATTTGAAGAAGAGACAAATGATATTTTAAGGAAACAATATGATAGTGAGTGTTCCCTTCGATCTGTCAGAAGGAGAAATATACACAGAACGAGTCAAAGAAGAATATTGCACAACATATATAGACAAAATTTATCAAATGAAATCAAAGGAACAATATTGGGTTAACCTTACTGCAGAAGGAAAGTTGATTTGGGAGCACGATAGTTCTCTTACCTTATATTCAAAAGAAGATTTGGAAAACTGGAAGATTAGAGTGCATGAATTACACACAAGGCATTGTTTAATAATTACCGAACTAGTTTGTTGTATAATTTCTGAGATATGTGACCTGCCTTCTTATGATGGCATAGGATATTTGAATACTTTTCTTAATAATTATGAATAACAGGTTCAAGAAGATCCAAGGTTGTTAGCCTTGGATGTAGCCCTGAAAGCTACCTCAACTATATGGTGGAATGCATAGAATAATATTATAGGAGGTTGGACAAAATGTAAAAGACTTATTTGGATAAGGTTTGGACATATACAAACAGAGATGGAGATAAAATATGATGGTCGAACTAATCCTAGGGAGCACATCCAACTATGCATTTCAGCATGAAAGGAGATTCCACAACAAGAGTGGGTACATCAATTCATTCATACATTGGAGACAATTCCTAAGAAATGATACCTAGAAATAGAGATTCGACATGGTACCGAGAATTAGGAAGACATGGTTGATGGCTTCATATTAACAATCATCTTTCAAGATGATTTCCCACACACAGATTTGTATCTTTATGTAGTCAAGAAGAATATCTTTGAGAATGTCACCTCAGTGACATGGCAACAACGTAATTGGGTTATGCAGATAGAATATGCACTGGAATGCTATAACATTATTTCAGATGGACAAGAATAATACCCCCACAACATCTATATAGAAGAATCAGAAGGATACCATGAATTCATTATACCTAAGATAGAGATACCATACATAACGAAGTCACTGAAGACCGAGAAGGTAAATATAGGATCAGAGCGGGATCCCAAGTTTGAAAATATATGATATTAGTGGGATGAATAAACAGTCAGTAAAGTTATAGAGTTACTTCATGAATATCAAGAAGTGTTTCCCACCAAGTTTTCAGAGATGAAGGTTGTAATAGGAAATCTAGGAGTCATGAAGATTCCTTTGAAGCCTGATGTGAAGCCAGTCAAACAAATACCTTACAAACTAAATCCGATGTATAAGGAGAAATTAAAAGTAGAGCTTCATAAGATGATAGTAGTAGGAATTATTGAACCTGTATAAGAATCAAAATGGATGAGTCTTATGGTGGTTCAAGAAAATAAGACTCAAGGAGAAATTAGGATCTATGTTTATCTGAGAAAGTTGAATGATGCATTTCTACATGGTCCCTTACCTACCCCTTTCATAGATGAAGTATTGGACAATGTAGGAGGACAAGAAGCTTACTCATTTACAAATGGATTCTCAGATTATCATCAAATTAGGATTGCACCTGACAATCGACATAAGACCACATTTGCTATAGAATGGGGATCATATCAATACACAGTAATGCCTTTCGGATTGAAGAATTCCCTTGCTATATTCTCTAGGGTGGTGATTGCATATTTTAAGGAGTACATTCACAAGTTCTTGGAGGTAAATTTTAATGATTGGAAAGTATTTGCATTGTTGAGAAAACACGTGGGAAGTTTAAGAATTATGCTCGACATATGAAAAAAGTATAAGATCTCTTTGAATCTAAAGAACTGCATATTTTGTGCACCCTTTGGCATATTGTTGGGACATATTGTTTGCAAGCAAGGACTAATGGTGGACCCTGCTAATATTTTTGTCATTGTGAAATTTCCTCCACCAAAGATAGTAAGACAGCTTCGCACTACGTTGGGACATACTGGGTACTACAAGAAGTTCATCAAGGGGTATACACAAATCACTGTTCTTATGGAGAAATTATTGAAGAAGGATGCAACCTGTCAGTGGAATGAATAATGTCATAAGAGCCTCGACATATTTAAAGAAAATATGGTAGTTGCACCTATACTAGTGTTCCCTGATTGGAACAAGGAATTTCATATCCATGTGAATGCCTTTTGTAAAGCTTTTGGTGAGGTGATGGCACAACCTGGTGAAGGAGATATTGATCATCCTATAGATTTTGCAAGTAGGAATTTATCTAAAGAAGAAAATAATTACAGCACTATAGGAAGGGAAGGATTGGCCATGGTCTATGCTTTGCAGAAGTTTAGACATTATTTTTTGGGATCACATTTTAAGATGTTTACAGATCATTATGACTAAATTATTTGGTAAATAAGCCTATCTTAGGAGGAAATATTTTCGTATGTTTACTGTTATTTCAGGAGTATGAATTTGAGATAATTTTTAAACCAGGTAGGCTGAATGTAGGACCTAACCATTTGTCAATATTGGAAATAGGGGAAGAACCAACCAGCATAGAAGATAATCTCCCTCATATGCAATTATTTGCAATAAGATTATAATATGACCACTTCACATATATCATTCATTTTTTGACCACAGGAATGTCTCTTTCAAAGTATATTATGCAGAAAAAGAAAGAATTGGTGGTTAAGGCAACTGACTTTTCAATAATAGCGAGACAATTATATAATATTGGACCAGATGAGATATTGTGCAGATGTGTTCCTGAACATGAAAGACAAATGATTATGGCATAAGCTCATGGGGACACAACTAGTGGACAATAAGGAGGAAAATCTACTACACATAAAATTTTGAGAGCAAGATGGTGGTGGCCTACACTACATAAAAATGCAAAGGAGTATTGGAGAGCATATGATGTGTGAAAAGGAATAGGGAAGCCTTCCAGAAGAGATGAGATGCCATTGGTACTACAAGTTACATTGCAGGCTTTTGATAAGTGGAATATTGATTTTTTTAGACCAATAAATCCACCTAGAAAACAAACTGGCACGGAGTACATAATTACAACAATTGATTACTTGGAAATATGGGTTGAAGCACAACCAGTAAGGGACTGCAATGCAAAAACTGCAACGAATTTTTTTTTGAGTACATATTGTCTAGATTTGGATGTCTGAATATTTTGATGAGTGACCAGGGTTCACACTTTCTGAATAAGACTATTGAAGCATTGACTAAGGAATTCCAAGAGTATCATCAGAAGAGTACCTCTTATTACCCTCAGGCCAATGGAATAGTGGAAGCATTTAATAAGATTTTGGAGAATGCACTCACTAAGGCATGCAATGTGAATAGAGATGACTGGGATATTAGAATTTTAGTAGTTTTATGGGCTTACAGAACTACATGTAAGAATTTGACGGGTCAGAAACCATTTAGGTTAGTCTATGAGGAATAATTTTTGAGCCCATGGAGTACAGTGTGCCTAGCTTGAGGACTGCAACCATTACATACATGGAAGACCTTGATATAATGGAGGAAAGAATTTCGCAATTGCTCGCTTTGGAGGAAGATATATTTGTAGTATTATCTCATCATCAAGTCGAGAAAGCAAGAGAAAAGGATTGACATGACCGACATATTAAGCAAAATAAGTTCTAGGTAAGAGACCTTATTCTCATTTATGACAGTAATTTTTTGAATTTTCCAGGAAAATTCAAGACACATTAGTTGGGCCCATATATTATCAAGCATATTAATGATGGAGGCACAATTCAATTAGTGAATTTTAATGGATAATTGGTTCAAGGAAGAGTAAATGGCAAAAAGTTGAAGCTATACAGTGACAAACCTGCCCCTACAACTCCACTCTAAAGAAGAAAGGAAAAAGTTATTAGTGCCACCTGCAGTTGAAAGTGGGCATAAACTCTGTTGTAGAGAAAGAGCTTCAACCCGTGGGTGCCTCAACATAAGAAGGGCTTTTCGCTACAGTCTGGAGTATTTCGAAGTTTGCAAGAAGGATTTCTTTGCTATAATTTGTGGATATATCGAAGATTCGTCAGAAAAATATGAGCGTTAAAAGGGAAAGTTTTTTTTGGAAGGTGCGGGAAGATGCATTTAGGAAGACATATTGGTAGGATGTAGCAACAAATATGCAGTTAATGAAAAAAATCCGAACAATATCTAAGCTAATGATGAGGTTAGAAGTTAAGAATTGTTATAAAAGGTCATGTCCCGCTAATATTTTGGCACTTTGCTGTCTAAGAGCTCAAATATTGCTAAGTATCAAGAAATTGCAGAAGTTGCACTACTATATGAACACTAAATATTTTATACGTATATTCGAAGAGAAAGGTATAGCAGGAACCATGGAACAAGCCAAAACATCGACTAATACACATGCAACACCAGCTAAGATGCATGCATCAACATTACCACGCACGCAATGAAGATATCCATGGAAGAAACCAACCAAGGAACGGAGAATGAAGAAGAAACAAGACAAGAAACCTGTCAAGCCACAACAAGAACCTGTACCCATGAAAGATAGTGAGGAGGAAGCAAAGTAGGAAAAAATGGAAATGAATAGTGAAGAATTTCCATCACCTCTTCCATCATACATTCCACCCAGAAAACCAAACGCAAATCTGGTGAAATATTTGAAGTATGCAAAGTATGGCACCTTCACAGCCATGATTCCAGAATCAATACCATTCACTGTAGAACTCCTTGGGAAAATTTCAGAGCTAATGTTTGTAGACTACGATTTCAATGACAGGAATAAATACCCATAGTTTTCACCAGGAAAGTACCTAAAGAAGGTGAATTACCCTGAAAGTGGAGTGACAAGGTTGGAACCCTAACAATGGGTGATTGGATTAGAGCAGTCGGGGATATTGAACATGTTGAATGTGCTGCACTTTGGTAGAATCCCAAAAAACATGGTATGTGTTAGAAAATTTCTCGTGCTAGTGCATAATGGATTCCTCTGGATGGGAAAGAGGATCCTTATTAACGAAATACTGATATGGAGAATCATGAGAATTCCATATAAAAAACGCAAACCCGTAGAAGAATTTGTTGGAAAATACCAAGACAAAACAGTAATTCAAAACATGAAGAAGAAGTTCGGGTTGAAAAAAGGGAAGCAAGGATATGCCATTAATTCAATCAATGAACAGGGAGTTCACTTCACGCCACACATACTAGCTGGAAAGATAATGACAAAGTGTTGAGAAAATGAAGTTCCCGCAGGAGTAGTTTCATTAGTTGCATAGTGCGCCAATAGGGTTCAGTACAACTAGGTCGCCTACCTTTGCAAAGAATTTCTAGAAGATTGTTGTGAAGTGCAGGAAAAAAGGTGCTTCATTTCATTATATATGGCTAATTTTGATAATAGAAATGTTTGCATGGAAAATGCTATAGGATTCACAGTTTCCTCTAGTAGAAGCAGATGTGTGCGAAGCTACATGGTATGCCTCGCTATGGTATACCAATCAGCCATCACGAGCACAGGAAAACAAGAAATTTTTTGTCTCATATCACATTGATTTTCATATGTTAGTGAAACAAAATCCATGCTTATTTCCAGGCCTATACGCATAGTATAGCATTATTGAAAAATTAAAGGTTGATTTTCACAAAGTCTATGTACAAGCTCGAAAGGACGTGACAAAGCATTGGCATCCCTTGCCATATTTGGTAACAAAAGATTATCTATTTGTACATGCACAACAATGGCCTACAGAATGGATGAATGTGCCTGAGATATAGGTAGGAGACAATTTAATAGAGGAAGAAGCATCACAACATGGGGAACTAAGTGGAAAGGATATGGACAAGGATGAGGAAGAGGAAGAACAATAAGAGCACCATGACAAGGAACCTCCTGGAGGAGATGAGCATATCAAAGAGCCTGAAAATACTGAGACAAATCCTTCTGTCACAGAAAAATGGAAGGAAAGTGTCGAAGCTGCCAAGAAACCCAAAAATAAGAAGAAGGAAGATAATATTAAAGATATAATACCATTTTTCCTCACTGAGGGGGACTTGGATCAAATTGGAGACAAGGTACAAGAAGCTACAATAGAGTCATGGAAAAGGATAGAGGATCGCTATGGTACACTCATATCACGTGTTGAGGAGCATATTTCAGATTTAAAGATACTAGCACAAACAAAAATACAACCAACATAGATAAAGGAAGGGCTTCAAGAATAATGAATAATAGAGCCCTCACTTAGGGCACAGTTAATGCAGATACCTTTCGGAGCCTTACAATTTGACTCTACTGAAGTAAAGCAGCACAAAAAAGTATGGAAGTATGCTAACATGAACATCACAGTATTGTCATTGAAAATATTGCATGAGCTACATCAAGGAATCATAAATGAGATGAAGAAATGAGAACAACTCACTGCGAAATTGAACATTCAGGTAGAACAATAAAGACCTCCACTGATGCACCAACTCAACTAGGCCATCCACGAGAAGGACCATGCAGTGTAGTAGAAGTAGAAGTTAAAGGAGGTGGTTGAAGCCACATGTTGAGAAGTTTTGGACATCGATGTCCAATAGGAGGAATCAGTCGAAGACAATGTCATGAAGCTCGGCCTTGCAGTCAAGGAATCTAAGAAGAGGATCGCATATGTACAATTTGAATATGAGATAAATATCACTAAACTGCAGATGAAGCTACAACCAACCATGCCACCAGAAGTGTTACACCATTTTTTGGTCATCTAACCTGTTACTATTAGATGGAACTAAGTACACCATTGTAATATTCCCAATTAGCCCAAGATAATGGGAATATTAAATTTTATTTCATTTTTCTATTGCATGAATAAATGTGTGAAGGAGGACAATAAAAACTCCTAGAACAGCAAAATAAATCAATGCCACATGTGAACAAAGCTAAATCTGGGCTATTTACATAAACAACCTTATGTGTGAAAGGGACTGAATCTTTTGACTGGGTCAAACATGACCAAATCAACAGCGTTGTCTAGAAGGAGTGATCTTCATTGAGGCACAACGCAGTTTTAGTCGGAGGTGGCTCATGTGAAAAGAGCTATTTCATTGAGATGGTTTAGGGTTTTGCAAGCTCTCAATCTTATAAAAGGAAGAGGAGGACAGCATGAGAAGGTTGCTGATCACTATCATATTTCTGAATATTTTTTCTGTTTAGACATTTCTTATTCTCCTTGTTGTTTAGCAGAGAATAGTGTTGTTTAGCACTGGTGTTCCTGATCGGGAATCCCACCTCTTTCCTTGAGTAGCTCTTAGAGGATTTTTGCATTTCATGTCCACTATAAGGCATTTTTCCAAGCTCTTATTCCAACTACAACACAGATCATGTTGAGGGTTTGGTTGTCTTTGTAAGCTGCAACAAGTGGAGGCTAGATCTACTCAGATCTAGGCCATTCTATTGCCTCTTTTCAGTGGGAAAGGCTTCTATCCCATTGGCAAGAGAGTATTGGATGATTGGGGCACTGATTTTAGATCTTGGCTTGAGGCAAAACATGTTCTAGAGCCTCCAGCACATTTTTCATTCCAGTACTGCATTATTTGCAAGGGTACAGTTGCAGGGTGTTTTGGCACACTTTTGGAGGAGAGATTTCTAGTGTTGGGGATCTGCCCTTAACTATGGAGATCCATGGATTTCAGATCTATTCCATGTCATTTCAGATATGATATGAACACTATTGTATTTGCTTCAGAATTTCTAAATATTCCTGTAGATCTGCTGCATAAGATCTCAGATCTACTCCATGTACTTCACTTTTTGCTAAGAACCCCAAGGGGCATTTGAAGAGGAGCCTATCTAGTGTACAGATCTGATATAGATCTAAATTTTTGTACACAAATCTACTCTAGATCTAAAGTGTAATCCACTGTAGTTTCAGCCAATAAAAATAATGTTTTCAATCTCATTCAGTCATAACATATGGTTTCAGCACCTCATTTTTTAGGATTTATTCATGTAAAATTCTTCTATTTCTGTTTTACATCTTATGGGCCACTATGTAAATCTGATTTTCTGATTTAAATGTCATTTTTGAGCCCCCGTATTGGCCTCCTGCTCTTACTTTTCTGAACTACGTTATTTCTCTGCAGTATTGTTTAATATTGCTGCATGCTCCGATTTGGGGATACTACAGTGGTATTGAAGAAATCATCTTGGCACAGCCTGTAAGAAGCCAATATGTCTTCAGAAGAAGAAGAGCCTCTTACTTACAGAGAGAAGAGGTATCTAAAAAGAAGATAGAAGAAATTTTATTACACAAATGATGATAAAGACAAGGGTAAAGCCCCTGAATCTGGAAGTGAAGAAGAAGAAAATGATTTTCCCAATATCGTTTTGAGAGCCATGCAAGATCTTGCTAGAGAGATCAAAGAGATGAGATTGGACAGAATCAAAGAATCTATTAAGAGGTTTCATCTTGGAGAAAGCTATGGCATGTCTCACCACTGGAATGATCAACCAATGCATCAGCCACAAGTTTCCCAACGCTCTACCATGCCTACTTTTTTGGCTATGGGAAATGAAGTGTTTCAAGAGCAAGCATCCCTTGAAGAATATTTTGAATAATATGAGTCTCAGAATTAGATATTCAAAGATCACTTGCATTTTCAAGAGTTTTTTCACCTGAAGCACAAAAAAATACTAAGGCATCAGCATAGAGATGGTGGATTCACTCAGAATCATGATTAACATCACTCTATGGGAAGATTATTTCTACCCAATTTTGATGGGTCATCCAAGTGTTCTGCCAAAGCATGGGTAGAAAAACTTGACATCTACTTTCAGTTGAACAAGTTCCCTAAGATGGAAGCTATCAAGATTGCAACGCTACACTTTCAAGGTGAAGCACATGACTGGTGGTTTCATGGCTTGTCTACATTGGGTCATGCCAATGTGACTGATTATTCTAATTTCACTAGAAGGGTGGTGGAAATATTTGATAGAAGAGACCCAGAGGCACCATTCATGAGCCTTGCAAATTTTAAGCAATCATGTAATATAGAGTCTTATATTTATCAATTTTTGAGATTATCTGTTATGGTTCCTCATTTGTCTACAACAAGAAGGGTGTACATGTTCATCGATGGTCTACATGGACCTCTTCATGGGTTGGTAAAATATACCAAGACCACTACCTTGCATGATTCCATTGAGAGGGCTAGAGACCTTCAATATGCCTTGCCAAAATCAAAGGAAAACTTTCAGCACAAGTCCTCTTTTCCTTCAAAATGAAAAGAAGAGAAAGATGCTCCTTCAAAGGAGAACTCATACAAGAAGCCTCTTGATGATGAATTCCAGAGAGATCTAAGGAAGAAGAAGCTATGCTTCACTTTCCAAGAATCATGGGCACCGGGGCATAGATGTGCTGTTGGAAGAGCACATTATATAGAGGTCTTCTCAGATATTGAGGAGGAAGAAGAAGATGAACCAAGAAGGGGTCACAACGCTGACACTGAGGGAGGAGATCCAACACCATCAAGATATGGGAATGGAGAATTTTCTCCTATTGGAGGGACTCTTGGATCTTTGAGAGGAGTACCTAAGTACTTTACCTTAAGAGTTCAAGTTTCAATCATGAATCAGAGGGTTTCTGTACTGATTGATAGTGGGGCTACCCACAACTTCATCGATGCCCATCTTGTGCAAAGGAGGGAAATAGCCACTGATACTTTTGAGGGATTCTTTGTTTTGGTCCCAGGAGATAGAACAATGCAATGCATGCATTATGTCCCATCACTTTGAGTCACCATGAGTACCTACACTTTGGTTGATCACTTCTTTGTGGTTGACATACCAGACACCAATGTGATTTTGGGTGTTCAATGGTTGATTACATTGGGGAAAGTCACCATTGATTGGGAGGCTTTGAAAATGGAATGGGTAGACAAGAAGAGTGGTGACCCTCAAATGATCAAAGGCATGCATACTTACCCCTCACATAACACTTCCACACAGAGAAAAAAGATAGATTTGCGTAGTGGAAGCAAGGACCTCACAATCCCATATATTATTTTCATGAGATTTCTGCATGGGACACTCTTATCTAGTGGCAAACCACTTGAGAGGCCACCTGATTCAGATTTGGTGGGGAATACCTCACAACATGCTACTCCAAACTTAGATCTAAGAGGGATTGGAGCACTTGAAGACAAAGCTACAGTGCTGGGAGACTTGGGTAAGCTCAAGAAGGAAGGAGATCTTCTTCCCTTGTCATCATCACCCACTCTCATTTCTGGATCTACGCTATGGGAGGAGAAGAATTGAAGGAATGGAATTCCAACACACATATTTGGCATCGGAGATGTCAAGGAGGAGGTCAGCAACATGACAGACATTTTTGTTGATACACCATCAGCATTGTCATTGTTGAGAAGTTTAGATCTATATTGTAAATCCCAACTGTTGGTGGATTATTCCAACGATCTACACAATTGTATGATACTTGATGACTAGCTGCATGAAGAGGGCTATCTAGTCCATGAAGGAGTCATCTATCATCAGGGTAGGATCTTCTTGTCTAGAGCTTCTAATCTCAAGAAGAATTTTCTACAAAGGGCTTACCAAGAGTTATGTTTCAGCCATAATGAGGAGCTTTGATTGGGAAGGCTTGAAAGAAGAACTATATCGGCATTTTCAAGAATGCATGTGCTATGTGGAGTTGGGGCAGCAACATGACTCCATGAAGGGGTTATTTCAGCCATCTCTTCCTTCTTTTTAAAGAGGAGAAAGATCCATGCACCACTCCATTTGCATGAGGAGTATTGTTCGTGAAGAATCTGATCATGTAAAGCATGTCTTATTTTTTTATTATACATATTATTTCACCATGTTTATACAGGCCATGGCTCCAAGGAGGAGTGATATATCATGTAAATCTTATGGCAGACTTTGGGCCACACAAATTTCTGAATTTGGCCACTTCCTTGATGTGCAAAGGGAGATTTTCCATCATGATGGGTGCTTTCCAAAGGCACCAAAAATATCTCTCACTTTCAACCATAGTGAGATAACATGGGCAGAAAGTAAGTGGTGGGGAAACCACTTACCATACCTTGATCTGAAGTAGGCAAGAAATGCACTATGCTGGCACCATATATGGGACTATGACCCACCTCCACATGCTCAACTTTCTGTTTGTATGTATGTAGATTTTCTCCCATACATTGATGATATACTTGTACTTTTTATGGGAATGTATGGAGGGAGGATGGGAAGCATGTATGTACCACATGGGATGGAGGTTCTCCATGCACCTTATGCTACATGTTATAGGGAGAGCATTGGTTCATCCATGTTTGTTTCATTTGAGTTATTGACTCCTGGTGGGATGGATTACTTACCTCTCAAGAACCTTGGAGGAACAATTCATGGAGGGTTGGATTGGTGAGCACTTAGCTTATGGAAGAAGCTTAACACATGATGATGGTGTCACCAATGGAGGAGGAGAAAAGTTGCAGCACTCACCCTATCAGTTGCTTGAGGACAAGCAACATTATGGAGGGGAGGACTATAATATTCCCAATTAGCCCAAGCTAATGGGAATATTCAATTTTGTTTCATTTTTCTATTGCATGAATAAATGTGTGAAGGAGGACAATAAAAACTCCTAGAACAACAAGATAAATCAATGCCACATGTGAACAAAGCTAAATCTAGGCTATTTACATAAACACCCTTATGTGTGAAAGGGACTAAATCTTTTGACTAGGTCAACCATGACCAAATCAACAACGATGTCTAGAAGGAGTGATCTTCATTGAGGCACAATGCAGTTTTAGTTGGAGGTGGCTCATGTGAAAAGTGTTATTTCATTGAGATGGTTTAGGGTTTTGCAAGCTCTCAATATTATAAAATGAAGAGGAGGACAACTTGAAAAGGTTGTCGATGATTATCATATTTCTGAAGATTTTTTATGTTTAGACATTTCTTATTCTCCTTGTTGTTTAGCAGAGAATAGTGTTGTTTAGCACTGGGTGTTCCTGATCGGGAATCCCACCTCTTTCTTGAGTAGCTCTTGGAGGATTTTTACATTTCTTGTCCACTCTCAGACATTTGGCCAAGCTCTTCTTCCAACTACAATGCAGATACTGTTGAGGGTCTAGTTTTCTTTGTAAGTTGCAGCAAGTGGAGACTAGATCTACTCATATCTAGGCCATTCTAGTGCCTCTTTTCAGTGGGAAAGGATTTAATCCCATTGGAAAGAGAGTATTGGATGATTGCAGCACTGATTTCAGATCTTGGCTTGAGGCCAAAGATGTTCTAGAGCCTACAACACAGTTTTCATTCCATTACTGCATTATTTGCAAGGGTACAGTTGCAGGGTGTTTTGGAACACTTTTGGAGGATATATTTATAGTGTTGGGGATCTACCCTTCACTATGGAGATCCACGGATTTCAGATCTATTCCATGTCATTTCAGATCTGATCTGAACACTGTTGTATTTGCTTCAGAATTTCTAAATATTCTTGCAGATATGCTGCATAAGATCTCAGATCTACTCCATGTACTTCACTTTTTGCTAAAAACCCCAAGGGGCATTTGAAGAGGAGCCTATCTAGTGTACAGATCTGATATAGATCTAACTTTTTGTACACAGATCTGCTCTAGATCTGAAGTGTAATCCACTACTATTTCAGCCAATAAAAATAACGCTGTCAAGCTCATTCAATCATAATATATGGTTGCAACACCACATTTTTGAGGATTTCTTCATGTAAAAGTATTCTATTTATGTTTTAGATCTTATGGGCCACTATGTAAATCTGATTCGCTGATGTAAATGTCATTTTTGAGCCCCCATATTGGCCTCCTGCTCTTACTTTTCTTAATTGTGTTATTTCTCTGCAGTATTGTTTAATATTGTTGCATGTTCCCATTTGGGGATACTACAACCATGTAAGACCAATTTTACCCTAAGTAAAATTTCTTTCAGTATGAAAAATAACTTAGTAAACCACCTTTATTAAGTTGTTTATGGTCTAAACAGGAAACCCCATGAGGAAATATTAAATAAATCCAAATTTGTTTGATTTTCCTCAAGGAATAATTAGTTAAACAACAATTTAATTAATATTCCTGGTCATATTTAACCCAAAACAGGAAAATTAATTAGATAAATTATTATTTTTCTTATTTTTTTCTAGGAATAATTATTTAAACCCTATTTAAATAATATTCCTTGTTAAATTTGACTAAATCATTATTTATTTGATTATTACCAAACCACATCCTTAAAATAATAAATAAATCATTTATTTATTTATTATTTACAAATAAAGAGATTTGACCCAAGTCAAATTCTATTTCCCTCCAACAAATATAATAAAATATTCCATAAAAGTTGGATCTTGATTTGGTTAATAATATTTTAATTATGCACCAATATCTATTCTAACTCAATATTCTTTTATAAATAGAAGAGTGTTTCCATTCATTCACTACATTTTGTTGCCTAAATATAACTCTGGATATATACTTTTAGTCTGACTTTGATCCACCATCATTGTCATATTTTTCTATCTTTTTGCTTGTGAACTCCCTTTAAGTTCCATTTTTGTCTAGTTTTTCTACACCATCAAGAGAGAGGAATTTTAGATTTGAAGTGTTGAGGACTTACAAGAACACATCCCATTGAGGAGAACTGGTAGCATCCTTCTATGTTTTCCTCCAAGGTGCCACTAATACAAAATTCATTCAACATATTCTTGTCTTGTCTATTGGATGCATGGAGCAACTCTTGTTTTTATTTACTGCTTAATGTCTTTTAATGCATAGATCTAGATTTTTGCAGCATTTATCTTGGTCAAATAATTGCAGATCTAAATATATTGGTAGCCATATTTTTTTTCTAGGGTTGTTTGTTATGCACAACTAAAGTGGTCTTTTTTCGTACGCTTGCGATTAAGATTCATACTAACAACTGGAAACTCCACACGGGTTTACGATTACGACCTCTGTCATTTTTCAAATCCCTACATATCTAGCTTCTTCAAACCCTAGAATTTATCTTTAGCTTCTTGTTTTTCTTTTCTTGATGTTTTTTTTAACATATAAAACCCTTAAACATCAAAAATTCTAACTTCCGTGTGTTTTCGGACCTATTGCGCAAGTGATCGGCATAAGCCACAACTGAGACGACACATTATTTTGAAACCTACTCCCGAGAGTGTCGGAAGTGCAGGTCACACTTTTTGGGCCAAAACCTACGACTTGAACCTCCAGGGCATAGAAAACAGGCCAGAAACTGCGACCTCGACTTTTTGCGGGAGTTTTTCTGAAAGTTTTCTAGGTTTGTCTGGCCCTCTATTCAGGGTTGTCTGACCTCCGTCTCTGCCCTTTTTGGACCTGTACTTGTTCTGTTTTACTCAACTAAGTGGGAATCTAGCCCTCTAGGGCTTCAGTACCCTCCATCTTTCGTGGAAGAGTTTTAGCTGCTACAGGTTGTCTGAAATTTCAGAGTGTTCAGCCATTTTTCAGATCTGATACCTTACCTTCAAATCCACTTCAGATTGGCTATTTATCCATCCAAAACACCTCTTTTCAGTTTTTTTTGGGTCTTCCTCTAGGGTCCCCTCTACTTCCCTTTAGGATATATCCTTTCGCCACCTCATTTACAGCAATTTTTCCTCTGATTTTTTGTTTTTTTTCTGCACCTATTTCTAGCAGATCTAACCTTTAGATCCCTGTCCCTCCTGAACTTAGATCTATTTTCTATTTTGGTGTCTTTTGACTAGATTTTTACCCACCTAAAAACTACTTTTTGAGAGGCCCGCCTCCTTGGGTTTAGATTATTGCATTATTAGCTGTTTATTTTCTGCTATTTCAGTTTCATATACTATTATCTGCAGGTTTATTTACAGTTATATAGCACACTTTTTATTTTTCTCTACAAATGTATGGGTTTAAAAATTAAAATTTACACACTTTTACACACACACCCTAAGTGAAGAAGAGCTTGGTTAACACCGCCAAGCAAAGACTTTAACATTGAAATCAATTTATCCCGCACCTCTCTGCCCTTGTTTCGACATTGTAATCAGTTGATCCTGCACCTCTTCGCCCTTGTTGGTCTCTCTTCCCTTTGTGTCGTGTTTGTGTCATCATCATTGCACCACCAAGGCATTTATCCTGGAGACTTCTTGGCCTTCATCCTCAGTTTTCGGTAGGAAGACTTACTCCTCCACGTAGGATTCGAGTTAGTCTTCCACCGAGTCCGCACTCTGACTCCTCTTCTAGTTCATTGGGTTCCCCTTCTAGTTCTGCCCCCCGTTCTCCCCTTGTCACCTTCACCATGTCTGGTTCAGAACCTAACGTTGGTGGTAGCCTCGGCCCTAATGATAGGAATACCACTAGTGGGACCGCAACAGGAACTACCCCGTCTGCACCCTTGCTCCCCTATATGGCAAGCCTTAGTCTTCCCGATTTTAACCAATTGATTAATGACCCTATAAACCACGATGCTAGTTGGCCTGCTATGCCGACCAAGCTCCCTTGTCACATCCCCAATTTTGAAGGTCTTTCTGGATAAGATCCTACAAATCATGTTCGATCTTTCCACATGTGGTGTTCGTCTAACTCCATTACCGATGACTCCGTCCGTCTTCAGTTGTTCCAACATACACTTACTGGAAAAGCTTATAATTGGTATGTTGATCAAGCCTCATCCTCTCATACCACCTTTGCAACTATTGCCCAAGCTTTCCTATCTTATTTCCAGCTTCCCCTTCGTTATAACACTGATACCGAACTTTTGACTTCTTTCCGTCAATTGGTTGTGACTCGCCTATCCGATCATGTCCAGGAATGGTGGAGAAGAAAGAGCCTATGTCGAACCCCTACCTTCAAATACCATGTCTACATGGACTATTTCCTTAGATCTCTCTTTCCTGCTATTGGTAAGGATTTTGCATCACATTTCCCTCAAACCGAAGAAGCCACTCTCGAAATTGTGTTAAAATATGACTTGATCTACGTTCAGTCGGGTTACGTTTATATCGTTCTACTTGATCTTTCTAGACCCGGTGGTGTCAACACACTGGGGGCATCTCATGCCATCGACGGTATCGTCGGAGCTCTCTCTCATCCATATGCTCAGCCTCCCATGGGCTATGGTTTTCCTCCTTCATCTCGGGGGTGCAACACCTCTCCATTTCCGAACAGCATGTATCTAGGATATGGAATGCCTCCTCCTTTTTCCCAACCTCCTATTTACAACAAAATTATCCAACATCCTTATTTTCCATATCCACAGCCCAGTGCTCCAGCTCCTCCAGCATTAGCACCTTCGCCTCCCTTGCCTTCTCAACCCTCGCAACAGCAGCCACTGCCCCCTCAGGGACAGGTGTATGCATAGTAGGGCATGACTAATCCTCCTTCCTCCAAAAGGAAGAGGAAAGGCACTCAAAATAAATCTTCTCCTGGTAATCCTAGACCTAATCCTAAAAATAATGCACCTAGCACTACTAACCAGCAACAGGTTACTCAACCCAAGCAGGACACGCATGTTCACATGAACAAGCCTTATTCTTTTTGTGGTTTTTATGGCCATTACATGCATGATTGTCCTCTTTTACCACATATGAAGTAGATGGGGGAGTCTCAAGCAGCATTGCAAGTATAGAAAGCCTCCCCTTCCATCCCTCCCAATCATGTGCCTAGTCAGCCGGCTATGTTTACTAATCCTTTCCCTCATCAAGGATTTGTGGCTACCCAACCACCTAAAGGTCAGGTGGCCACTCAACCTCCTCCATCTGGTACCTCCGATTACCAGATTCTCATGATGAACTCTAACCAACCTATAACCGTTGACCTCAACCTTCAGACTCGGTCCCGTCAGTACAACAAGCCTCCCGCTACGTCTGTCCCTGAGCCACCTTCTTCGGGTTCTACAGAGCCTCTTTCGTCAACTAATGGTCCTTTGCAGATCCCTTAGCCTAAGGCAGAGGTTCACACCAAGATCTCTAAGGGACCACTACGCTGAAATGCTGCTTCTAGAAAAGTTGCCCATTCGTATAGTATAGTAGATGATTTGGCGCAATCTCTTGCTACCATTTAGATGTTGGAACTCCTCCAGTCGTTCCCTTCATAATGAAAATGTCTACTATCTCCCATGGGTGTTGTAGATCCTTCTAATGATCACTTGATCATCTTCGATGTTGACAGGTCAGAACATCCTCCTCTTCCTGCTTCTATCGCCTTCTAAATCCAAGTCAAGATCCGAAACGCCAATGTTTCCCGGTGTATCATTAATGAGGGGGCATCCACCTGTGTGATGTCCACTTTGGTTTGGAAGTAACTTGGATCACCTGAGTTGGCTCCTTCTATGATCACTCTTCGAGCGTGGGATGGCCGCACCTCTCAACCCATTGGCCTATTCCACAATTGTCCTATTACTCTTGCGGGCAAGACTGTTTGCGTTGACATTGAATTCATTGATGCCCCCTTAGATTACAACATTCTATTGGGTTGTAGCTACACTGATGTGATGTCTGCTATCCCATCTATGGTTCACTGCAAGATGTCCTTCCCTCATAATGGAAAGATATTCACCATTGACCAGTTGACATATTACGAACTGATGTCTCAGACCTCCCCTAAGTCCATCAACTCTTCGGTGGCCAATAAGCAAATCGTCGATCCATTGACAAGTGTCTCACTCAGATTTTACAAAGACTCCTCTTTTCTTGGTACATTCACTGGTCTTCCTCCTCCCTTCTCTGATCCCATCTCATCAAATGTTTGCATGATGAAATGGTCTCAGGGTTCCCTCAAGCGTCCCGCTTTGGCTAGTTAGCAGCTTCGCCCTCTGTAGCCTACTCCTAGCCCTTTGATTCAGCCTTCTGGACCTCCTCCTCCTGGCCCTTCACCTACAGCTAGTATCCATGAGCCTCTCTACCCTCTTGGAACGGTTCCTCCAAGCCTTAACCATCTCAGAGTCGTCCCGCCTAGCCATTACTCGTCCAGTCAGATACCGTTCCTAGCTCCCCCTCATGGAGTGTTCTCGGTACCTGTCATGGATACCCTATCTCTTCCTAACTTTACCTTGGGGATTCCCATCTGGTACCCCGATCCCCCAGCCGCTACCCTGCCTGTTCAACCCAAACCTTATCTTACTTTGACCCCAGTTCAATCGGTCCCTATGACTTATCCGGCTGCTACAGTGCCTCAACCACCTCAACAAGAACCTTCTTCTATTGTGACAGCTTCGGGTGAAGGGGGAAAAGCTCACAAGAAGGCACATAAGGACAAGGCTTCCCCAACAAACCATGCTCCTCCTCAACCTCCAAAGCATACCCCCTAGTGTGCTTTGTGTGATGTTGTCGATCATGCCACCCATACCTGTCCTGAGTTGCCTCGTCTCAAGCCCACGGTCAATGAAGTGTTTCTAGAGTCTGGTATCCCAGAGGTATATGTCACTATACTTGATTCAGCGCTGAAACTCAAGTATTTGCACACAAATCATCATTTTTCTTTGTATGATTTCTAGGGACACTATACTCACCTCTATCCACACCTTGAGGACTTCCCCACCTCTCTAGCAGAAGTTCACCAATTTGAGGCCAAGCGCAAAAAATCCACTGCTCCCTTATTTGCGCATTTTGCTTTAGCAGACCAAAGGACACATCCACTCCTATTGATATCCCCCCTCCGGATATCAAAATGACAAAGTCTTCAACCACTGTCCACTACCTATCATCATCTATGAGATCCACGGTGGAATACCCCCCTGGGACTTCCCCTTCTGTTTTTCCTAACCTCCCTTTAGCGATCACCTTGGGCTCAACATCAGTAGATCCTTCATCTTCTTATTCTTATGTCACCCCTTGTGATGATATGCATGTGAACCTCTCTTCTCATGATGATGATTTAGGTCTCTTCGCCGCGTCAGGTGGTTTTTCTTCCTCCAGTCACCCCATCTTCTATTACGATGATGACACTATGGAAGCCATCACCACCCCTAAATTTATCCATCCCCCCTTTACATCGAACTCATGCAGTCGAACCACATACACCTTGTGGCCATTACATTGACACCCAATGTTTGGGTAAGGGGGCACCCATATTTGAGAGGCCAGGAGAAGCAATTCTCCATAACTCTCCTAGTGTATCTGGTTGTGTCGACTCTAGTACCATTATTCTTCCCCATTTAGAAGAACCTCTAGAGTTACATATCACCTCAGATCACTCTAGGGATGATACCCCTAATCATTCCTTCATCTTACATCAGTAAACCAATCCCCTAGACATTGTTGTTGACCAACCTGTGAGTTTTCTAGGAGAGCACCAGTTCATTATCTCCAAATCCTCTCTTTGGGATAGTGACACCATGTATGCCAACCCAGAAACTTAATTCCATTTGCTTCATATATGTAGTACCAAAAGATATTGGTAATCCTCCATTCCCTTTCTCGAACTGCATAACCATAACGAAAACAAATGGCACACCACATCATAAAAATGTGTTTAGATTCCCCCTTTTCTAAATACATTTTGGCATGACCACAACATGCTTGGGGGCACCTATGCCCCTCAACCATAAAAATACCAGATCTCAGCCAAAAACAGCACTGAAACCCCCTTTCTCTGACAAGTCGCACTTTTCAGGTCATTTCCTGGGATAGGTCACAGTTTTCTGCCTAGTACCTGCTACATAGGTAGTAGAACAGACCCCAAAAAAACTGACCTGACCTGTTCATGAGCTTTGGGTACCTAAACTAATCTTTCAATCCACTGAAATGAAAGAGTAGGATTAGGCCTCTTACCTACAACTGACAGATCTCGATTCCAACTATCGGTTTGTCGGCTACGATTGCCACAAGATTTAGGGCCTTCTCTCCTCTCTACATTCACCACAGCTCCACTTGCAAATGACTAAATTTGGAGGGAAAATGGCTTATTAAAAGGGAAACCCCTAATTTTTCTTTCGCCTACTGCGGCCAAACCATAGCTCAATTTGAAAAACTTTCTATACAATTGGAAAGTTCTCACTAAGCCCTCAAATGGGTATCTGTTAGTTTTTCATGATTTAATACTTCACCAGGACACATTTTGTCCAAGAAGGGTCACTTCACCACTCCTCAAAATCAAATTTATTCACTTGCAACACTTGTACTTGGGGCACCACTTTTCCTCCATACTCGTCCATGCTCGTGTTGATTTTCGTCGTGAGTAACCATCTTGTACTCATGCATTTATGGTCCCCACCGGACCTTTTCTGTGTGGCAGCATCATCAAGTTTCCCTTGTTTAGAGCATCCGAGTTGAGTCATCATTGCATCCATGGAGTCTATCCCGAGTCCCTTTGTATCCCGCTATAGTCCTCCATCCTTCATTGCTTGGTTCCTCTCTCGTATCGCACATTATGGCCTTCAGTCCTACTGTCTCCTACCCCTTATGATATTGTGTCAGTCGCTGCTAGGTCATCCATGCCCTTTATGCTCTAACAAGGGAAGTCATCTATTCGCTACTCAGTACCCCCCATTTCATCATCATCCTTGGTGTCAATCTGTCAGTCACTCTACTATTTTCTCTCATGCCTTAGTTGAGTATCCCTTATTGCCTCACCTATGGCAGACCTCCTTCTGTCGACATCAGATCATTCATTCTAGAAGACAGGTCTAGAGGGCGGTGTATCTTGGTTCTAGCTTCCACACTTGTTTGGTGCCTCGGATCAGGCAAAGGGACTCCTTATTTCCCTTTGACTTGATTTTTTCTTAGCTCCAGCTTCTTTCAACATGATCGAGATCTGTATACTTGATGGTTCAGTGATGCAGTAGATTATACCGGCGATTCTTGGGTGTGTGTGAGATGTTTCAGCCCTCATGAGGGGGTGGTCCTATAGGTAGCCCCCCACATGCCTGGATGACCTCTTAATTACAGCCTTTGATGTAGCTAAATAGATTTGATGATGTCGGCCTCAGCCGCATGCAGTGCCTTTTTGTTTGCATGTATCAGTCAGATTTTTAGAGCCCTTTCCTGTTTACAGGGGCATTTGGGTTGTATTTGTATCTCATGTACTCAGATATTATTGTATAAGTCCTTGCTGTTATCCCAGGCACAATATGTATGTGGGATTCATTATCATGTTTTTACCTGGCTCATTTTTATGCCAGCATGTACTATATTGTTTAGTCCCTTGTTTACTGGACACATTATTCTTTGTACTTTATCTCGGCAAGCATAGGTATGCCTCCCCTACCACCTATAACACAGGTATTCACTCATAAAAAATATGTGTCGCACCTGTAAGTCTCGCCTCCTCAGGGTCTAGTCCTCTAGCGCTTTGGTCTACCTTATATTTCTCTTTCTCTGACTTCCCCTTCGGTGTCTAGTGATTGAGTTCCTACAATGTACTTCGGTCATACGATTAGCTCCTAACGCTCGCACGCTGGGGGGAAATATATTACACCATTTTTTGGTCATCTAACCTGTTACTATTAGATGGACCTAAGTATACCATGTAAGACCAATTTTACCCTAAGTAAAATTGCTTTCAATATGAAAAATAACTAAGTAAACCACTTTTATTAAGTTGTTTATGGTCTAAACAGGAAGCCCCGTGAGGAAATATTAAATAAATCCACATTTGTTTGATTTTCCTCAAGGAATAATTAGTTAAAAAATAGTTTAATTAATATTCCTGGTCATATTTAACCCAAGACAGGAAAATTAATTAGATAAATTATTATTTATCTTATTATTTTCTAGGAATAATTATTTAAACCCTATTTAAATAATATTCCTTGTTAAATTTGACTAAATAATTTATAAATAATTAAATAAATCATTATTTATTTGATTATTACCCAACCACATCCTTAAAATAATAAATAAATAATATATTTATTTATTATTTACAAATAAAGAGATTTGACCCAAGTCAAATTCTTTTCCCATCCAACAAATATAGTAAAATATTCCATAAAAGTTGGATCTTGATTTGGTTAATAATATTTTAATTATGCACCAATATCTAGATTAACTCAATATTTTGTTATAAATAGAAGGGTTTTTCCATTCATTCACTACCTTTTGTTGCTTAAAGATCACTCTGGATCTATACTTTTGGTCTGACTTTGATCCACCATCGGTGTCATATTTTTCTATCTTTTTGCTTGTGAACTCCCTTTGAGTTCCATTTTTGTCTAGGTTTTCTACACCATCAAGAGAGAGGAATTTTAGATCTGAAGTGCTAAGGACTTACAAGAACCCATCCTATTGAGGAGAACTGGTAACAACCTTCTATGTTTTCCTCTTAGGTGCCATTAATACAAAACTCATTCAGCATATTCTTGTCTTGTCTATTGGATGCATGGAACAACTCTTGTTTTTATTTACTGCTTAATGTCTTTTAATGCATAGATCTAGATTTTTGCAACATTTATCTTGGTCACCTAATTGTAGATCTAAATATATTGGCAGCCATCTTTTGCTGTTAGGGATGTTTGTTATGCACAACTAAAGTGGTCTTTTTTCGTATGCTTGCGATTAAGATTCATACCAACAAGAAGTAAGACAGCAGAGGGAGACCTACCTGAAGGTTGTAGTGTCTGAAATCTCTGTATCAATGGTATATTGTGGGAAGTTACTGGACAAGACTTTACATATTTGGAATTCACTGCAAGAAGATCCAAATGTGAAGAAGATAGAAGAAGACATCAAGCAGAAATAGAAGTAGTTGGAGGAGATTTGGGAAGTTGAGAAGACCTTGCCAATATCGCAGAGGCTCGCCAAGATCATAGATGTAAATTCCCTCCAAAATATGTTATAGGAGCTGAGAAGGGAAGAACGAACTTTGATAAAGAGAACTCATCCTTAGCAGGATGAGGATCTCCAATTGTCGCAGGAAGTGGATGGGAAGTTGTGGGAGCTCTGACAACGAGAAGATGCGGGGTTGCAGAAGACAATAGTACCAGCCACAGAAGCATTGTTGGAAGAAGTGTATAGTGATTAAAATCACATCACAGGGATTTTGTAGAATTTCAACAGTGCCTACCAAAAAATAGGAACAAAAATCAGAGGCAAAGTAGCTGAGTGAATTGTGATGAGTCACATGTGACTATTTAGGGCCTATTGGATGTAGCCCAACTTGGCCTAAATTTTGGCTAATAACTCTACATTTTTAGGAGTGTAGCACGAATTGCACCATGTAGCAAATAATTCTAGATATACCGCGCGGTGCCATAGGGGCTTTGGGGTGGGTCGAAGCCCCTCCTTTTTGTAAATCCCACTATGTTGTAAAGGGTTTTGGGTTATATTTTCTTGTTTTTGAGAGCCCATCGAATTTTTACCATGGTATTGTAATGATGTAAAGCAATGAAGTAATAATATATAAAGGGATGTAATGTTATACCAAATATCATCATGGTTATGGGATAGTCTTTGTAATTTGTATTTTTTAGTGAAGGGGAGGCTCTGCAGCTGAGTGCGCAGAGACCTCGGAAGAGTTTGCAACTTAGTGTGCAGGTCAGAGAACTGATTGTACTTAAAGATCCATCATAATAAAGGAGAAGTATGGGATGATATTCTATTGTTCATGTATGATTAATGTGTATATTTTCTTACTATCTATTGTTGCATTTTAGTTCTACACAGTAATGGTTTATGGGTTTGTATGGTCTATTTTATGAGTCAATGAATGTGGAGAAGTAATTTATAATTTTTAAGAGTAAGATACATAAAAATACCACATACTCTAGTCTCAAAAGGCTACAAAAACTTGATTCTTCATCCACCCATAGTCACTTCAAGTGAGACTATGATCTGCTAGCAGGTTGTTGCCGAAAAGGCTAGTGATCAAGGCTTTTATTTGTGCACAGTAAGATCCAACCTAGGTAATCCCAAATAAACCCAACAAGAACCATAAGAGACGGCCATATTTGATGCAAAAGACACATTTATTAGGATTTAATCAAATATTATAGTGTCGACATCATAGAAAAACTGCCTGAAGATGAGTCGGGTGATCATGACACTTAGCAAAGTGCGCAGGAAAATCATGAAGATAGGGTTGAACGATATTTTTGATATCATAGAAAGCATAATACATGGCCTGTTGGAAAGTAGCACCAACATTCTTGAGGCCAAACGGAAGATTTTTGTAGGCGAAGGTCCCCCCAAGGACAGATAAAGGAAGTTTTGTGTTGATCGGGAGGAAGGATATTAATCTGGTTATATCCAAAAAATCTATCCATAAAGGAAAATATCTCACTCCTAGCACATTCGTTGATGATTTTTTCGATAAAGGTAGTCAAATAGTTATCTTTAGGACTGGCTCGATTAATCTCTCGATAATCGACACAAACATGTATAGTTTCTTGCTTTTTAGTTACTGGAACGATATTGGAAACCCAAAATCTCAATGGTATGGGGTAAATAAAACCTTATTAGAGAAGTTTTTCAACTTCACCTTTTATGGAAGTTTCCTTCCGAGGGTGCATCGTATGGATATTTTTTCGAACATGTTTCGTATCTCGATAGGTAAGTATTTCATGCATCACAATACTTGGATCAATGCTAGGAATTTCTTCATATGACCGAGTGAATACATCATGAAATTATTTAAAAAGGGTTGTATAAATCTCAATCTCATTAGGAGAACAAGAGGCACCAATGTGAATGTTTTCAACTATCCCTGGTTTCACGTAGATGTTGATGGGCATGGTTGCCGAGATGTTTCCCATGTTTCCTTCAGATAATACCTCATGGGAAAAGATGGGTGTCTGAAGGGGACCAGTCGTCGCAGTGTAAATAAGAGTTTCTAGGCAGGTAAAAATCTCACCAAGGCTAGGAAGAAACGAAGAATGATGATGAGTACCATTCCAAGGGTTTTCGTCAAGTGAAATGACTTCATTTATGCTTTTTTAAGTCAGAAAAGTCTCTTTCAAAGGATCATCGTTTTCAAAAGAACCAAGCCAATGGGATTGCGAATATGAGTCTAGTATCGTACTCAATCGATCATTGGTTTTAGATGCAACCACAAAAGCCAAAAGGACAAATTTATATGCTTTTTCAATGGGGTTAAGCAGTATAACGTCACCAGAATGGTCAATTTGATCAGGGTTGGGTATGATCTAATTGTCATGACGAAATGAGATCATATTAATTGAGGTGACATTAGGTGGAGGAAGGGAAATAGTTTCTCTTAAAGAAGAGTCTTTAAAAATAATTTCTCCAAAACTTTCATAAGGAATGGTGGTTTTCCCAACATAAGGCACAATACCAGTCGAAGAGTCAATGGAAAATAAGGCTAGCTATTCTACTGTGAAAATATTCCCTTGATGGGGGAAACGAACTATGCGCAATAGAGTAGAAACCACATAAACCATGTGTAATTTTATTTATGGACAAGAATAAGGTTATAATTTATATTTTCATTAACAAATTATACCTCCATGTTGTTAGTTTTACCTTCTAAATGGATAGGTAAGGCATTGAGAATACCATATGGGCGCAAACCTCTCCATCGAAAACTTCTAAGGTTTTCGGGGACTGGTTGAGATAAGGAGAGCCAAGGGCTTTCCAACATGAGATGGACATAATGCATGTGGAGGCTCCTTCATCGAAAACAATCCTATGAATAGTATTTCCATAACGACAACTTGTATGAGAAAAGCAAGTTGAGGTGGTAGGCGAGGAACATGGTTGTCAAGATAAAAAGTGATCAAGTTGGAATCCGTGGGATCAATTCCTCCAATAGAAGATAGAAAATCCTTCCTCTATGATGGACATGTTTAAATGAATTCTAAGCCCAAAATCACTGAGGGTGCTTGAGCCAATTCCTCTACAATATTGTAGTGTTGATCAGCTTGCGCATTCGGGTTATAATACGATTTCTGAAGAACACCTTTTGGGGGTGGTCGTATTATGGAATCAATGATAGGTCTCTCAATATGGAGAGGACCATAATGTGATGGAATGGAGGAATAGGATATATATGTATCATATTTCTCCACCATGGGTTTTTCAAGAGTCGGATAATATTTTGATTTGGTGGCTATGTTAATATGTTCCATGCCACTCATGAATACTTGAGAGCTTCTGTAATATCCCAAAATGGAATAATGCATTGATACACAAACATATATTTGTAACACAGAAAATGTACATGTAAGTTTATGATCAACATAGATATAGACAGAATAGCTGAGCCATTTTATTCATCGAAGAATATTCAGTTACAACAGTGTCCAGAACATGAGGTAATATATCCAAAGAGATGTCCTAGAATGACCCTGAAAACATGCCAAAGTAGGCACTGTGTAACATGAGAGCTGCTGGAAGAAAATACTGCGTTGTCCCTTCAGTAGATAATGAACATATGACTACAAGCTGAAAATGGAAATGCAGATCTATGGAATTATGGAGCTCTAATGATGCCAAGATTCTAGATCTGGCCTCTATGATGGCAACCCAAGATAAACCAGAAAGAATTTCTCAGATCTGTCAATATAAGAAAATCACCCTCTTGGGGTTTCACTATACAATTGCTGGGTATGTAGATCTAAAGCTAGATCTGACAAAAATATGGCTGAAATATGTCGCAAGGTCAGATATAAGCTTGAAGGGCTTGTCCCTTCACTAGATCCTCGAGCTGGAAACTCAAGACCTAGCTCCTCAATCCTCCTATGAAGATTATAGTTGCTGTTACACAACTGCTCATGAAAATTGCACTGTAAAGAAAGGAGGCTCACTAAATTTCTGCAAAATATGGTTGTGAAGCTCAATACTTATGGAAATAATGCATACAATGTGAAGGAATGGTCCTCCACTGAATTACTAGCTGAAATTCTAGCAACTTCCCTTCTCCCTTGGATCTACAAGAATGGACTGCACAATTCCTGATAGAAGTGCTATTGCTAGAAGATGAATAATAGTTGGCCTCATGCCTGATATAGATCTGAAGCACTGGAAGGCTGATCTTGAAGCTCAAGGTGATAGGATTAATCCTTCACCGGTTCCTCAACTGAAATATTGAAGGACAACCTCCTCCTCTCAAACTGATCTTCAGAAATGTGTAATTTTTGAATATGGATGTTCTGTAGAAATTAGGAACAATATCACACCAATGCTTGATGATGAATGTAGTGCAAATACTCTTCCTTAGAGATCACTCAAGGAAAGAGGTGGGATTCTCACTTGGGAACACCCTGTGCTAAACAACACTGCAACTTAGCTAAACAGCATAAGATTGCATGGAATGTCAAATGACAACTCCATATCTAAAAAAATCATACATCAATAATAATCTTCAACATGCCTTCTATGTTTCCTTCATCTTCATTATATGGTTTGTTAACCTTCTCATGCCTTGGCCCACCTCATAACTGTGTTGTACATGTGGACATAGGTCTCCATGTTGACTGCGTTGTCTCTCCATGATATCCATCATGTGTGAATGTAATGATCACCCTCTCCATCATGTGTGCATTAATGCATCACTTCCTCCATCATCTCATCATAAATGCTCTATGATCTTACATTTGATTCCTTCCAATATCTTAGTTGATTGCTTCAACCTCCATGATCTTTCTCATTAATGAGACATGATCTCCACTCCTTTCACATTAAGTAGTTGCTCCATTATTCCATTATGTAGATCTAGATCTGAAATATCCACATACACACATCAAAAGTGGATTTTATTTATCTTTGGGGTTTGTGGGTCCCTCCGCCCTCTTATTTACTTAATTAATTATGGAAATTAAGAACTCTAATATTCCAAAATATCATGTGAAAATTTAGGATTATTACAGTCTTCCCTGGGAAAATGTTTCTTGACCTCAAGCAACTACAAAAGTGGATGCTACATCAAATATCCTCCCTCCAAATGGCAGCCTCATGTGGAAGGCCTTCCCATCTATCACAATGTGTCATGCATGTCCATCTCCAAAGCTACCTCTCTAGAGTGTCTAGAATGGCCTCCAACTGAAAAGTTATATACCCATCCTCATCAATGAATCTCCAAGTGGCAACCATATGATGACAAAATATCTCCTCTACACATGAGATACATAAGATGAAGTGTTTTATTCCCAAAGTGGAAAGTCCAAACTCATGAACTATATCTCTAACCCATGATACATAGAGTAGATTACATCTATTAATGCCCTCATTATTCGCCCTGTTGGCCATGTAGGAATCAAAAATCACATCATCATAGTGAAAATCAAGAAGTAGAGACATATGGGAAAACATGAACAATGTCAAACCATATTCTCCTAATAACAACCAACGCAGCAAAGCCTTCTGCTGCCATGCTAGATCATCATGAAAACAAACAAGAGAGCCATACTCTCTCAAAAGAAGCCACCGAAACAATGCTTCTTGTTTCCATGCCAAATCTGCATCAATATAAATGTGAGAGCCATACTCTCTCAACAAAATCCACTGCAGCAATGCCTCTTGCTGCCATACCACATCATCATTGTACCAAATGTAGTGGCCATATTCTCTCAAGAGAAGCCACCTTAACAAGGCATCTTGCTTCCCCATCACATCATCATCATACCATGTACAATGACCACAATCCCCCAATAGAAGCCAACGTTGTAAGGCCTCCTCTTGACATCCTCCAACAATTTCATGCAATGTATGGGAAGAATTCAGTCCATACTCTCCCAATAGTAACCATAGCAACAAGGATTCTTTTTGCCTCGTTACATCATCATGATTCAATTCATGGAGCAACAATATGGTAATGGACATGTGAGATGTTTCATCAACATAGTAAAAACAAGCTCCCTTATGCCACATCATGTGAGAGTTATACTTTCTCCCAACCCCAATTACGTACATGAACATGAGATATATCCCAAACATAAATACATGTAAAGAAATGAGACATATCTGAAACAAGAGTAAATACAAGGACATAAGATATATCATGTGATATCCAAACTCTCTCATCAACAACCAAAGAAACCATGCCTTTTTCTTCTACATTCTTCCAGTGATGTGCAAGGCATGAATCAGAAAAATATGATCCATTGGGTGGTAACCATACTCACCCAAGAGTAACCAGCACAACCATGCTTCTTGCATTCCTGTATCATAGATCTGCAAGTCGTTTGGAAATCCCTTGCTCCATATCAGCAACCATTCATCCCAATGAGGATGATGGATCTCATTTTGCAAAAACTTGGTAATCTCCCATTGTAGGACACCAACCTCCTAAAAATGTTGAAGAAATTTGAACTCCATGATATGTTGAAGTGCACCTCCAATGAGATCTCTCCATGAGATCTACTTCTCATCAATGGCCCTCCAAAACCAATAAGGTTCTAGATCTGTTGCAAGTAGAAGTTTCTCTTTGAGCTGTGAGATGCTCATTGAGAAAGTGTCATCTAGAAAGGAGAAAATATTCCTCATATCAATATGTCTACCCTCTATCATCTTCTTCTCCATTTCTTCATGAATGAAGCTTCCATTTGATTGCTCCCATAAGGCATGGGTCTTCTTCCTCTCATTGCTTCTCATTAACGACATTGTAGATCTGCAAGGTGATGCATGTGTTGTCTCAAAGAAAGGCACAATGCTAAACTCATAGCCAACCATTGTACATAGGATCATACCCATCCCATTTTCTGAAACTCTACACTTCAACTCAAAGGGTTGAATGTAGTTCATCAATGAAAAACTAGGATGGTTATTCATCTCTTCCTTGATTAGATCAAGCGCCCTTTGCGCAATGATATGATGTTGCTCCAAATCAGCATGTTGTTCTAACCCTTGGTCATGCATCTGCCTTGATGGCATGCCCCCATAAGTGTTGAGATTGCAACAAGATGAGGAGCTTAGTGGAAAGAAGTCGCCTTCACTAAGTGGGCCCGCAAGCTATTTTTGGCACAAATTCTATTTTTAGACTATGTCTATTTTTAGACATATGGATCATGTTCTATGAGTTGCAGGATGCTATTTGTGGATGGTTGGTCAAGTCGGAAAAAATACATAGACTTATATTTTTAGAAATATTTGGCGGAATCTATTTTTAGACTGCTAGTCTAAAAATAGATATGTCAAATATTATTAGCTCTTAATAATATTTAGACTCTAAACATTATCTTATTCTCTTGGAGCACTTCAGTTAAGTGCACAGATGTGGCACAGGAGCTGACAGAAGGAATTACGCTATTCCTAAGGGTTAAGTGGAGCTATTGCATGGATACTTCAGTTAGAACTCATGTGATGGAGTTTGGTGGAGTTATTGAAGTAGTTGGTGGAGTTGTGTTCAGTTTAACTGAGTTAAACATAGTTGAGCTAGTTGTATCTAGTCTAACTGATTGATACACTAGTGAGAGTGGTGTGAATTAATTATTAATTAATTCACTAATTATTAACTCATAAATCAACTAAAGAATACATCAGTTAACTTCAGTGCATGGACAGTTTCGGTGGAGACCAGTGAAGAGGTAGGTGAAAGAGCAGTGTGACTATCAGTTGTGACTATACTGGTGCATGAGATTTGCACACACATTGATGGAGATGCCAATGAGGATTGCGCAGTACATACTGGTGGGATTCGAACTTGGATCTCATGATTATCCATATTGGATTGCGCAGTAGAGGCAGGCTAACAGGTGGAGCAGATTGGAGCATGTGTTTTGTATGATCTGAGCTTGTGTAGTGTGTAACAATTGGAGATAGCGCTGAGAGCTTGTGAGGAGTTTGTACTATGATTGTTACATGATCTCTATCATTATAATATACAGATAGTTGGGGGTTTTCAGCTTTAAGCTTTCCCATAAATACTGTGTTTATATGTGTGATTGTTTATGGTTTTAATGTGTGCATGCGATTGTTTAATTTCCGCAAATTGATGATCAATAGTAGAAGAGGTTATGTATTATGCATGAAGCTCAAATAGTGTGTGATCAGGATAATCTCGGTGAATAATTTAACAACTATTCAAATTTATACATGGTATCGGAGCAGTATTGATCATTGGAGTAATTGCAAAACATTAAAGTGGTTGAGTTTTGTGCTGGTGGAATTCGAATTTGCAGCAGTGTTTTCTTGGTGTCGAAGTTGAGATGTCTTTCAACAGATTGCGATTGGAGTATGCCCTTGAGGGCAGCTCGAATTATATTGCATGGAAGGACAAGATGGAGGCGGTGTTGGATGACAATGGGTTGAAGGAGTTCATAGATGTAGAAATTCCAAAGCCTACTTAGTGATCTTTGTCGTACTTAGCATGGAAAAGACGGCAAAGTGTGAAGAGGATTCTATTGGGCGTGAGGATCACCTCTTGCAGTGTCCCGGCTTTGCATGGTAAGGCTTCTCCATTCTTGATGTGGAAAGCCTTGTCAGATTTATTTCAAAGCAAGAGTGACCAGAGGAACTTGGCACTCAAGGATAAACTCGGGAACATAAAAATGGAGAAAGGAAACAGTATGCCCAAGTACCTCACGAAGCTCATCCAATGCAGGGATGAGCTAGGAAGTGTGGGGGTTACTGTTGATGATGAGGACTTGGTGATCTTGGCTCTCCTTGGGATTCTGAAGAGTTGGCATTCCTATCAGGACTCTGTCAATGGTCGAGAGAAATTTCCAAGATGGGAGCGACTTTGGTCAGATCTTGTGCAAGAGGAGATAAGGCGAAGTACCAGGGACGGATCTTCATGAAAGAACTCTGATGAAGATAATTTTGCTTTGGTTGCCAAAGCAAATAAGGGGAAGAGCAAGAAAGCTTCTCAATCCGGTGCGAAAGGCAAGAAGCAGGACATGTCCAAGGTGAAGTGCTTTCTTGTGTTTCTCAAACACATTCTAGTAGAATTGACACGGACGATATGCCACAAATTGTCCATGAGAACAAGAAAAATAAGAAAGTTCTTTGGATCTCACAATTGGAGAGGCCCTTAGCCTCGCAGTTTGGTTGGATTTTCATTGATCGCATGCTTGGTCTCAAGTGTGGCAGGATCAGTGTGGTTTCTGGACAGTGGTGCGTCTTTTCACATGACATGAGATCGAGATTTGTTTAATGATACGGATGAAAGATCTTGGAGTGCATCGAGATGGGCGATGATGGTAGATATAGTGCGGCCGTGCTCAGTCATCTCCTTTGAGAAATTACGCTAAACCCTTCATATTGAAGTGATGCATGTTCCAAGATTGAAGAAGAATCTTATCTCTATGGCGATGTTAGAAGACAAGGGATATGAGGTTGTCTTTAGCGAGGGAAAGGCTTTCCTGTGCAGTAAGGCAACTGGTGAAACTCGGAGGATAGGGGTTCAAGTTAAGAACCTTTATCGATTGCGAGGTAAGATGGATGCGCAGCAAATGCAGGGAAAACAGAAGGAGTGGTGAGCCGGGATGATGGCGAGCTGTGGCACCGGAGATTGGGCCACCTTCACCATGGAGCTTTGAAGATACTACAGCAGATTTATACTGGGCTTCCTAAGGGCACCCTTGTGCAGTCAGATTAGTGCAAGGGGTGTACCTTAGGAAAATTTGTGAAAGCCACCTTTCACGAGAAGGATAGTCACGCCACGACAATCCTTGAGAGAGTTCACACAAACGTGTGTGGACCTTTCTTAGTAGCTTCGATAGCAAAGCACAAGTACTATGTGATCTTTGTTGATGATTTCTCTCGGAAGTGCTAGATCTTCTTCATGCAGAAGAAGAGCGAGACATACTCAAAGTTCTGTGAGTTCAAGGCACTGGTTGAGAAGGAATCAGGGAAGCATGTGAAGGCTCTTAGGAGCGACAATGGTGGTGAATTCATCTCGGCTGAATTCAAGGACTTTGCGGCACGAAGGAATTCGAGAAGGAGCTCATAGCACCTCATAACCCACGACGGAATGACCGGGACATACAATTGGAACATCATAACGATCGTGGGTCACGAGGCGATGTTCATGATCGGGGGCCTACTTACACTTGTGGGAGGAGGCATGCAATACTGCAGTATATGTGCAGAACCGTTGTCCTCACAGGATACTTGGCATGAGTACACCCGAGGAGGCGTTTTCTGGTAAGAAGCTTGATATTTCCCATTTGAGGATTTTTGGTTCACATGTTTACATTCATGTGACGAAGGATGCCAGGAAGAAGCTGGAGCCGACTGCGGAGGTTGGGATATTTTTGGGGTACACTGATACGCCCCACAACTATCGTTTCTATTTTCCAGACAGTCGCAAGACTGTTGTGCGATAGGATATCAAATTTCAGGAGGAGAAAGCCATGAAGTGTTTGCTTGAGAGGGAGCCACACTTGCATGCAGAGGAGGAGCTATTAGTTCCCAAGGATGAGCTTCAGGATGTGGATCAACCACAAGAAGAAGTTCATGGAGTGGAAGAGACCACTCAAGCAGCGCCAACCATCAAAGGGCAGAAGCGCACTACAGAAGCTGAGTGACTGGCTCAAGATGCAGAGAAGGTTGTAGGAGCACCTATATCACAGCGCAGACAGAGACAGTCACCTGATCAATACACTGGATACATGGCTCTTGTGAGCAAGTGTATTGTGACAGAGCCATCCTCTTTCGAGGAAGCTATGGAGTACCCTGCATGGGTAGATGCCATGGTGGAAGAGTATGATTCGATTGTCAGAAACAGTGCATGGGAGATTGTCCCGAGGCCAGAGGGGAAATCAGTGGTGGGTTCGAGATGGATCTACAAAGTGAAGCAGGCAGCTGACGGGAGTGCGGAGAAGTACAAGGCAAGATTTTTTGCCTGAGGCTTCTCATAGATAGAGGGGATCGATTATGAGGATACCTTTGCACCTGTCACAAGGTATTCTTCCATACGGACGATTCTTTCTCTCTCAGCACAGATGGGGTGGCACATTCATCAGATGGATGTGAAGACTGCATTCCTCAATGGATTCAGTGAGGAGGCGGTGTACATAGAGCAGCTCGAAGGTTTCGAGATCTTCAATAGCGAGTCGCATGTGTGCAGGCTCAAGAGAGCGTTGTATGGGTTGAAACAAGCACCTCGTGCTTGGTACACACGGATAGACAGTTATTTCACCGGACTTGGATTATCCAAGAGTGAGGCGGATCCTAACCTATACCAGATTGTGGTGGAGGGTAAGTTGCTGATCATTGTACTTTATGTAGATGATTTGATTTTGACAGGTGATGAGTTGTTGATACTCTCATGCAAGGATGATCTTGCAAAAGAGTTTGAGATGAAGGACTTGGGCCTCCTTCATTATTTCCTGGGATTGGAAATTTGGCAGCGCAGTGATGGACTGTTTGTTTCTCAGGGTAAGTATGCCCGGGAGATACTAGAGAAGTTCAACATGCATGGCTGCAAGCCTCTTGATACTCCTCTTCCTGGTGGTTGGAGGAAGGAGGATTCTACTTCAGCGGAGGTAGTGGATGCCACCGTTTATCGACAGTTGGTGGGGTCGCTTATGTATCTGGTCAATACATGACCCGACATATGCTATGTTGTTAACCAGCTTTCACAAGCTATGGTTAAGCCTACCAAGCTCTTCTGGAAGGCAGGAAAGCATGTATTACATTATCTTAGAGGCACATCGGGATATGGATTATGGAACAGACATTTGGATGAGGTGAAGCTGTGTGGCTTCACGGATGCAGATTGGGCAAGGAGCCCAACAGACAGAAAGAGCACATCTAGAGGGATTTTCAGTATTGGGTCAACAGCAGTTTCTTGGTACAGTAGGAAGCAGATATCCGTGGCACTCAGTTCAGTAGAGGCCAAGTATATGGCAGCGAGTTTGGCTGCATGTGAGGCTATATGGATAAGGAAGATCCTGGTCGGGTTGTTCGGTTCACACTTGGATCCTACTGTGATTTATTGTGATAATCAGAGTCGCATCAAACTCTCGGTTAATCCATTATTTCATGATAGATCTAAACACATTGACATCCGGTATCATCATATCAGAGATTGTGTGCAACGGAGAATCATGTTACTTTCATACATTCCTACATAGGATCAGGATGCTGATATCTTGACGAAGGCGCTCACCAGGAGCAAATTCGAATACCACAGGGGCAGGATAGGGGTTTCAGATAATCCATATATTGTTGAGAGGGAGTGTTGAGATTGCAACAAGATGATGAGCTTAGTGGAAAGGAGTCGCCTTCACTAAGTGGGCCCGCAGGCTATTTTTGGCGCAAAGTCTATTTTTAGACATATGGATCATGTTCTATGAGTTGCAGGATGCTATTTGTGGATGGTTGGTCAAGTTGGAAAAAATAGATGGACTTCTATTTTTAGACATATTGGGCGGAATCTATTTTTAGATTGCCAGTTTAAAAATAGATATGTCGAATATTATTAGCTCTTAATAATATTTGGACTATAAACATTATCTTATTCTCTTGGAGCACTTCAGTTAAGTGCACAGATGTGGCACAGGAGCTGACAGAAGGAATTACGCTATTCCTGAGGGTTAAGTGGAGCTATTGCATGGAGACTTCAGTTAGAACTCATGTGACAGAGTTTGGTAGAGTTGTGTTCAATTTAACTTAGTTAAACATATTTGAGCTAGTTGTATCTAGTCTAACTGATTGATACACTAGTGAGAGTGGTGTGAATTAATTATTAATTAATTCACTAATTATTAACTCATTAATCAACTGAAGAATACATCAGTTAACTACAGTGCATGGAAAGTTTCAGTGGAGACCAGTGGAGAGGTAGGTGAAAGAGCAGTGTGACTATCAGTTGTGACTATACTGGTGCATGAGTTTGCACCACACATTGATGGAGATGCCAATGAGGATTGCGCAGTGCATACCAGAGGGATTCGAACTCAGATTGAGCCATTATTCATCTTGGATTGCGCAGTAGAGGCAGGCTAATAGGTGGAGCAGATTGGAGCATGTGTTTTGCTAGATCTGAGCTTGTGTAGTGTGTAACAATTGGAGATTGTACTGAGAGCTTGTGAGGAGTTTGTACAATGATTGTTACATGATATATATCATTATAATATACAGATAGTTGGGGGTTTTCAGCTTTAAGCTTTCCCATAAATACTGTGTTTATATGTGTGATTGTTTATGGTTTTAATGTGTGCATGTGATTGTTTAATTTCCGCAAATTGATGATCAATAGTAGAAGAGGTTATGTATTATGCATGAAGCTCAAATAGTGTGTGATCAGGATAATATCGGTGAATAATTTAACAGTTATTCAAATTTTTACATATGATCATACTCATCCCATTTTCTGAAACTCTACACTTCAACTCAAAGGGTTGAATGTAGTTCATCAATGAAAAACTAGGATGGTTATTCATCTCTTCCTTGATTAGATCAAGCGCCCTTTGCACAGTGATATGATGCTGCTCCAAATCAGCATGTTGTTCTAACCCTTGGTCATGCATTTGCCTTGATGGCATGTCCCCATAAGTTTCAATAAGAGGTACTAAAACAATATGAGATGAAAGTGGTTGCATACCTTGGATCAACTGATGTGTGAAAACCTCTTGCAAGACCACAAGAGTTTCTCCAACTGGAACAATGGTTTCCCCAACTGCTGGTAGTGATGATGGATGCACTTCTACAAGTGTACCAGTGTTGGTATATGTCTTCTCCTCATCATGCATCTCATCAATCATGCATGGGCTCCAAATGTCAAGAAATCAAGACCATATTTCAAAGATGCAAGTGATCCTCCTCTTGATGTAATCACATCTACAGGTGGTGGTGGTGGAGGCTCCTCCTCCTGAGTGACAATGAGGACATCTTCTTTCAAATCTTCATGTACTATCTCCTTGATGATGGGAGATGTCACTATGTTAGATGTATCTGGTTTCTTCATACCATATTTCTTCTTCAGTCTTTGCATAAAATCTTCATAAGAAGACACTTCCATTTGTGATACATGACTGAACCACCAATTTCTTGCTTCACCCTCTAGGTGCAACACTGCAAACTCCATAGACTCTCTTTCTGATAAAGGATATTTCAGAAATAATGTAAATAATTCTTCCCTCCAAGCCCTCAATTTTCTTGTGGAAGATACATCAAATGTAGGAAAGAATAATTTATGCCTCTTTCTTCTATTGTTGCTTCTACATCTCCTCTCTTCTCTTAGTTGCAAAAATTGTTGGAGAGAGATATTCTCCTTCAATGCTCTAGGCTGTTGTTGAGTCTCAAAAGTGGTCTCCATATTCATACATATTTCCATTATGTCATAACCATTTAGCTCTTATTTCATAGCCATTTGACCTAAAACCCTACATCAAGTAACCATTTTCATAAATATATGGGTTAGGATCCTTGTTTTCCAAAGTTATTTATTTTATGTATTTTAAGTGAATTTATGATTAGAAACTAGAAAATTAACATAGTTTCATATATCTATATGTGTGTTATGAGTTTTGTGACATGTGTAGGTCAAAAGGAGACTTCTAGAAGACCCTTATGTGGCACTCTAAGACCAAATTCGAATTTGGTTGGAGAAGATTATGGGATCAAGAGGATATGTGTCTCACTTCCTTGTTGTATTGAAACTCTAGAAGGATATGTGTCTCATTCCTCAAGTTGTGTTAAAACTCTAGAAAGACATGTGTCTTATCATTTCCTATTTTGATTGTAACTCTAGAGATGGAGGGAGAGATTCATGGATTCTCATTAATGAGATGTCTCCTCATATTTTGTATAAATAGGAGAAGCTTTCTCCTATCATAGGTAATGAAGAGGTAATCAGAAAGTAATGAGAAAGTAATGAGGAAGTAGATTTGTAACAAAGTTCAAGATGGAATGGGATGTAGATTTATGAGTTTTTGAATAAAGAAGCTTAGTTCTTTGATGCTATTGTGATCTTATCTTTAAGGAGCTGAAGGACTTCACCAAATTGGTAGCAGAGGGCCCCTGCTATCCAAGGAGGCTTTTACATGTTTTCTAGATAAGTTGCTTTCAATTCTGTTTTGTTATATTTCCTTAGATTGCTTTTTGAAATCATAGCTTTTAGCATAATTTTTCATGGCAGCCCGGGCATTTGCATATCTTTTGACTAATGACATGGAATCAATATTGTTCTGCTGTTAATTTATTTTTTCTTAGTTTTTGTTTAATTCCGGTATTGCTTTGTTTATTTCAGTCTTGCACATTTGCTTCAGTAGTTAAATTTAGATATATTAAACTGCTCATAACATCTTCAGTTGCCTCCGAAAGCCACAGCTGGACTGATGGTGAGGGATTGTATTATGAAATGTGTAGTTTGATATTAGTTTCCTTTCCGCAAGTTAGATATATTAAATTGCTCATAACATCTTCAGTTGCCTCCGAAAGCCACAGCTGGACTGATGGTGAGGGATTGAATTATGGATGTGTAGTTTGATATTAGTTTCCTTTATGCAAGTTAGAAATATTAAATTGTGCATGACATCTTCAGTTACCTCCGAAAGCCACAGCTGGACTGATGGTGAGGGATTGAATTATGAATGTATGGTTTGATATTAGTTTACTTTCTGCAAGTTAGATATCAGTTACTCAAGTTGTTTATGGTTACTTCCGAAAATCATGGCTGGACTAATGATGAGGGATCAGAAGACAAGTTGATGTAATTTGATTTAGATTTACTTTATTGCAACTTTTGGATTTCTTTCAGCATAGTTTCTTTTGTGTTTAGACAACAACAAGAATAGTTTGGTTTCATGCTCACTAGTTCATTGTTTTGATTTATTAGATTAGCAGCACCTTTTTCATTTCAGTAGCACATTTTCATTTCCTTTCAAGTTTTGTCATTGTATGTTTCAAATTCCTTTTTTAGTTTCAAGTTGGTAAATCATTATAAAGGACATCATTGTCTTGAATATCCATAACCATACTTGTCTTTTAAAATTTCATAAAAATCCAAAAACGACAAAAAGTAAGAGATAGGTTATCTTGCACATATAGTGCGCCACACTTCGTCAGCTTACGAATCCCTGGTTGATAATTTATGTTAGCAATTTAGGACACACTAAATTGACCAAACAGCTGTGACTCATATTCATACAGATATTCACTTAGGGTCTCATGCCCCAATCCTTCATCATATTCATACCAGTTCTCTTTCTCAAAGAAAGTGGATCTAGTGGAATAATGTGAAGCTCCTTGCTTCTCCAGTCTTCTTTTTTGCTGAAAAGAAGTGTTGGGACCTTCTTCATCTTGAAGCCTTCTTGAGGTTTCTCTTTGCCTTTCTCTTCTTGTTTCATTGATCTCCTTAGAGAGATCCTTCATATATCTAAAGGAAGATGAGGCAAAACTTAATCCCTCCATAGTATATCTCTACTATCTGATTTTCTTATGTTGTCAAAATGTCCACAAGTTGAGCCAAAGATCATGCTCGGATACCACTGTAATATCCCAAAATGGAATAATGCATTGATACACAAACATAATATTTGTAACACAGAAAATGTACATGTAAGTTTATGATCAACATAGTTATAGACAGAATAGCTGAGCCATTTTATTAATTGGAGAAGATTCAGTTACAACAGTGTACAAAATATGAGGTAATCTAGCCAAAGAGATGGCCTAGAATGACCCTGAAAAAATGCCAAAGTAGGCACTGCGTAACTGGAGAGCTGCTGGAAGCAAATACTATGATGTCCCTTGAGAAGATAATGAACATATGACTACAGGCTGAAAAGGGAAATTCAGATCTATAGAAATATGGAGCTGTAATGATGCCAAGATTCTAGATATGGTCTCTTTGATGGTAACCCAAGATAACCCAGAAAGGATTTCTCAAATTTGTCAATCTAAGAAAATCTCCCTCTTGGGGTTTCACTATAAAACTACTGGGTATGCAGATCTGAAGCTAGATCTGACCAATAGATGGCTGAAATATTTCACAAGATCAGATCTAAGCTTGAAGGGTTGATCCCTTCACTAGATCCTCAAGCCGGAAGCTTAAGATCTAGCTCCTCAACCCTCCTCTGAAGATTGAAGTTGCTGCTACACAACTGCTCATGAAAATTACGCTGTAAAGGAAGGAGGCTCACTAGAATACTACAAAATATGGCTATGAAGCTCAATACTTATGGAAATAATGCATATAATGTGAAGAAATGGTCCTCCACTGGATTACTACCTGAAATACTAGAAATTTCCCTTCTCCCTTGGATCTACAAGAATGGACTGCGCAATTCCTAATGGAAGTGTTGTTGTTGGAAGATGAATAATAGTTGGCCTCATGCCTGATATAGATCTGAAGCACTGGAAGGCTGATCTAGAAGCTCAAGGTGATAGGATGAATCCTTCACTGATTCCTCAACTGAAATATTGAAGGACAACCTCCTCCTCTCAAACTGATCTTCATAAATGTGTAATTTCAGAATATGGATGTTTTGCAGAAATTAGGAACAATATGGCACCAATGCCTGATGATGAATGTAGTGCAAATACTCTTCCATAGAGATCACTCAAGGAAAGAGGTGGGATTCCCACTCAAGAACTGTACTAAAAATCACTGCAACTTAGCTAAACAGCATAAGATTGCATGGAATGTCAAATGACAACTCCAGATCTAAACAGATCATACATCAATAATAATCTTCAACATACCTTCTATGTTTCCTTCATCTTCATTATATAGTTTGTGAACCTTCTCATGCCTTGGACCACCTCATAACTGCGTTTTACATGTGGACATAGGTCTCCATGTTGACTGCGTTGTCTCTCCATGATCTCCATCATGTGTGAATGTAATGATCACCCTCTCCATCATGTGTGCATCAATGCACCACTTCCTCCATCATCTCATCATAAATTCTCTATGATCTTACATTTGATTCCTTCCAAGATCTTAGTTTACTGCTTCAACCTCCATGATCTTTCTCATTAATGAGACATGATCTCCACTCCTTTCACATTAAGTGGCTTCTCCACTACTCCATTATGTAGATCTAGATTTGAAATATCCACATACACACATCAAAAGTGGATTTTATTTATCTTTGGGGTTTGTGGGTCCCTCCACCCTCTTATTTACTTAATTAATTATGGAAATTAAGAACTCTAATATTCCAAAATATCATGTGAAAATTTAGGAATATTACAACTTATGGAGGTTTGACCTTGTGTTTGGTCTACCAATTGTGTCTGTTGAGATGGTAAAGGTTCCTTTAGCATAGCTAGCATCCCTAGGGTTCCTTTCTGAAGAGGAATTACTTTGGCATGATGGGGAAATCATTAGTGTAATGATCTTCATCACAAATAAGGCAAGGATATTTAGGATTTTGCTTTGATTAATAGTGAGAAGACAGCTTCAGGGAATCCTATTTGGGGGTATCTTGCTTAGCTTTTCCTTTACCCTTGTTTTTACCTTTTGAGGATTTATTTGCTACGGTAGATTGGACAACATTTACCTCTGATGTTTTACCAGGATTATTTTGGTTGTTTGCAACATTAGGGGTTGCAGAAACATGAGTAGATTTGGATTTCATATATTTAGTAGGAGTACTACTAGATTGTTGAGCGACATATCCAAAGAGACCAAAAACAAGTGTTGAATCTACAAGCCTCAAAGACACAGGACCAGTTGAAGATTGTGGGGCGTCAAGTAAAAATTCATAAAACATGCCAGATTATGAATAACTAAGTCCAAATACTAGGCATGGGCAATGGCTTGTTCTTCAGTCACATAACCACCTATGGTTATTTCTTTAGCGATATGAGGGATGAGTGATTTGGTAAACCATTTAGTCAAAAGCTGATCTGGGATATCGAATTTGATGAGATGATGGATGCATCTTCATTCATGGATATGATCAAATATATGAGTGGATGTCGTCTATAGAAATTATGTTAAGAGACGGCTTTTAGTCTCATACCAGAGAGGAAATTGAAAATGAGTGAGGAAAGCCATGGCCAAAAAATTAAATGTTGGAAAGTACCTCGAGGGAGCTCGATGTACCATTTAGCGGTAGCACCCATCAAAGTGCACTGGAAAAGACGCAATCAGATTGAATCATCGATCCAAGAGTTAGAGGAACACCAAAGGTGGTAAGTCATAGCATGCGCTTGGTGGTCTTCTCCATCCTTTCCTTCAAATTTGGGATAGTTTTCAAGTATTCTCATTGGTACCTGAGGCTAATACAGTGAGTGTAGTATTGGGTCATTTGTGAGCTGTGACACATCCGGAAATTCCAACGTTTCCAAAAGCGATAGTTGAGGATTATAGGAGGTATACGGTCTCTAGTATTCACCAAATTGGGTATTCCAACCTTGCTGGAATTGGTTCTTCCCTCATTGGGGTGGGTTTTTGTTACACCATTTTTTGGTCATCTAACCTGTTACTATTAGATGGACCTAAGTATACCATGTAAGACCAATTTTACCCTAAGTAAAATTGCTTTCACTATAAAAAATATCTTAGTAAACCACATTTATTAAGTTGTTTATGATCTAAACAGGAAAACCCGTGAGGAAATATTAAATAAATGCACATTTGTTTGATTTTCCTCAAGGAATAATTAGTTAAACAGTAGTTTAATTAATATTCTTGGTCATATTTAACCCAAAACAGGAAAATTAATTAGATAAATCATTATTTATCTTATTATTTTCTAGGAATAATTATTTAAACCTTATTTAAATAATATTCATTGTTAAATTTGACTAAATCATTTATAAATAATTAAATAAATCATTATTTATTTGATTTTACTCGACCACATCCTTAAAATAATAAATAAATCATTTATTTATTTATTATTTACAAATAAAGGAATTTGAGTAAAGTCAAAATATTTTTCCCTCCAACAAATATAATAAAATATTCCATAAAAGTTGGATCTAGAATTGGTTAATAATATTTTAATTATGCACCAATATCTAGAATAACTCAATATGCACCAATATCTAGAATAACTCAATATTTTGTTATAAATAGAAGGGTTTTTCCATTCACTCACTACCTTTTGTTTCCTAAAGATCACTCTGGATCTATACTTTTGGTCTGACTGATCCACCATCATTGTCATATTTTGCTACCATTTTTCTTGAGAGCTCCTTTTGAGTTCCATTTTTGTCTGGGTTTTCTACACCATCAAGAGAGAGGGATTTTAGATCTGAAGTGCTGAGGAATTACAAGAACCCATCCCATTGACGGGGACTGGTAACATCTTTCTATGTTCCCTTCCCAGGTGTCAAAAAATACAAAAAATCTTTAAAACAATATTGTCTTGTCTATTGGATGCATGGAGCAACTCTTGCTTTTATTTACTGCTTAATGTCTTTTAATGCATAGATCTAGATTTTTTCAGCATTTATCTTGGTCAACTAATTGCAAATATAAAGATATTGGAAGCCATCTTGGTTGTTAGGGCTATTTGTTATGCACGGCTAAAGTGAGCCTTTTTCATACGCTTGCGATTAAGATTCATACTAACAAATGGCGACTCCACAAGGGTTTACAATTACGACCTCTGTTGTTTTTCAGATCCCTGCATATCCAGTTGCTTCAAACCCTAGGATTTCTCTTCAGATTCTTTTCTTTTCTGTTCTTGATGTTGTTTTTAACCTATAAAAACCTAAAACATTGAAAATTCTAAGTTTCGTGTGTTTTCGGACCTATTTCACAAGTGACAGGCATCAGCCGCAGCTGAGATGACAATTTTTTCTGAAACCTACTCCCGAGAGTGACGGAAGTGCAGGTTACACTTTTTGGGCCATTTTAAACCTGCGACCTGAACCTCCATAGTGTAGAAAACAGGCCAAAACCTACGACCTCTGCAGAAAATAGGTCAAAAACTGCGACCTAGACTTTTTACGGGAAATTTTCTGAGATTTTTCTAGGTTTGTCTGGGCCTCTGTTCAGGGTTGTCTGACCTCTGTCTCTGCCCGTTTTGGACTTTTAATTGTTTTTTTTACTCATAAAAGTGGGAACCTAGCCCCCTAGAGCTTCAGTACCCTCCACCTTTTGTGGAAGAGTTTTAGCTGCTGCAGGTTGTCTGAAATTTCAGTGTGTTCAGCCATTTTTTAGATCTTATCCCTTACCTTCATATCCACCTCATATTGGTTATCTATCCATCGAAAGCACCTCCTTTTAGTTTTGTTTTGGTTTTCCTCTAGGGTCCCCTCCGCCTCCCTCCAGGTTATAGCCTTTCGCCACCTCATTTACAACAATTTCTCCTTTGATTTCTTTCTGTTTTCTTGCACCTATTTCCAACAGATCTGACCTTTAGATCATTGTCCCTCCTGACTTTAGATCTATTGGCTATTTTGGTGTGTTTTGACTAGATTTTTTCCCACCTACAGACTAGTTTTTGAGAGGCCCACCTCCTTGGGTTTAGATTAATGCATAATTAGCTATTTATTTTCTGTTACTTCAGTTTCATATACTATTATTTGCATGCTTATTTACAATTATACAACACGCTTTTTTTTTTCTCTACAAACGTCTAGGTTTAAAAATTAAAATTTACACACTTAACACACACACCCTAAGTGAAGAAGAGCCTGGTTAACATCGCCAAGCAAAGACTTTAACATTGTAATCAATTGATCCTGCACCTCTCTGCCCTTGTTTCGACGTTGAAATCAGTTGATCCTGCACCTCCTTGCCCTTGTTGGTATCTCTTCCCTTTGTGCCGTGTTTTTGCCTTCATAATTGCACCCCCAAGGCGTTTATCCTAGAGACTTCTTAGCCTTCATCCTCAGTTTCCGGTAGGAAGACTTACTCCTCCACATAGGATTCAAGTTAGTCCTCCACAGAGTCCACACTCCAACTCCTCTTCTAGTTCATTTGTTTCCCCTTTTGTTTCCGCCCCCATTTCTTCTCTTGTAACGTTGACCATGTCTAGTTTAGGACCTAATGCTATTGGTACACCCGGCCCTAATGCTGGGAATACTACTAGTGGGACCGCAACAAGAACTACCCCAGCTGCTCCATTGCTCCCCTATATGGTAGGCCTCAGTCTTCCCAATTTTAACTAGTTGATCAATGACCTTATACACCATGATGCTGGTTAGCCTGCTATGCCAACCAAGCTCCCTTTCGACATCCCCAAGTTTGAAGGTCTTGCTAGAGAAGATCCTAAAAATCATGTTCGATCTTTCCATATGTGGTGTTCATCTAACTCCATTACCGATGACTATGTCCGTCTTCGGTTGTTCTAATGTACGCTTACTGGAAAATCTTTTAAGTCGTATGTTGATCAGGCCTCATCCTCTCATACCACCTTTGCGACTCTTGCCTAGGCTTTTATGTCTTATTTCCCACTTCCCCTTCATTATGAAACTGGTACCGAACTTTTGACTTCTTTTTGTCAATTGTCTGTGACCCGCCTATCCGATCATGTCCAGGAATGGCGAAGAAGAAAGAGCCTATGTTGAGCCCCTACCTTCGAAGACCGTGTCTACATGGACTAGTTCCTTGGATCCCTTTTTCCTTCTATAGGAAAATATATCGCATCGCATTTACCTCAAACCGAAGAAGCCTCTCTCCAGATTGCGTTAAAATATGACCTGATCTATGCTCAGTCAGGTTATGTTTATATTGTCTTACCTGATCTCCCAAGACCCGGTGGTGCCAATGCACCGAGGGCATCTCATGCCACCGATGGTATTGTTGGAGCTCTTTCTCATCCATACGCTCAGCCTCCCATGGGCTATGGTTTCCCTCAGGGAGGGGCCAAAACCTCCAGCACTTTTCCCCCTCTCGGTAGCATGTATCCAAGATACTGCATGCCTCCTCCTTTTTCCCAACCTGTTTACCACAATGCTACTCAACCTCTTTATTATCCGTATCCGCAGCCTGGTGCTCCAACTCCTCAAGCATTAGCACCTCGACTTCCCTTGCCTTCTCAACCCCCGCAACAACAACCACCACCCCCTCAGGGGCTGGTAGCACAGCAGGGTGCGACTAATCCTCCTCCTTCCAAAAAGAAGAGAAAGGCACTCAAAATCAATCTTCCCCCGGTAATCCTAGACCTAATAACCAAGGTAATGCACCTAACACTGATAACCAGCAACAGGGCACTCAGCCTAAGCAAGATAGGCCTGTTTGCACGAATAAGCCTTGTTCTTGTTGTGGTTTTTATGGTCATTACACTCACAATTGTCCTCTTTTACCATAGATGCAGCAGATGTGGGAGACTCAAGCAACATCGCGAGGACAGAAAGCCTCCCCTTCTTTCCCTCCCCATCCTGTGCCTAGTCAGCCAGCTGTGTTTACTAATCCTTTACCTCAACAAGGATTCGTGGCTACCCAACCACCTGAAGGTTAGGTGGCCACTCAACCTCCTCCATCTGGTACCTCTGATTACCAGATTCTCATGATGAACTCTGACCAACCTATTACCGTAGACCTCAACCTTCAGACTCGGTCCCGTCAATACAACAAGCCTCCCGCTACATCTGCCCCCGAGCCCCCTTCTTCAAGTTCTACATAGCCTCTTTCCACAACCAATGGTCCTTTGCAGATTCCTCAGCCTAAGGTAGAGGTTCATACCAAGATCTCTAAGGGACCATTATGCCGAAATGTTGCTTCTGGAAAATCTGCCCATTCGTATAGTATAGTAGATGATTTGCTACAATCTCTTGCCATCTCAACGCTAGAAATCCTCTAGTCATTCCCTTCACAATTAAAATCTCTACTATCTCCCATGGGCGCTGTAGATCCTTTAGATGATCGATTGATCATCTTCGATGTTGACCGGTCAGAGCATCCTCCTCTTCCTACTTCCGTCACCTTCCAAATCCCAGTCAAGATCCGGAATGCCAACATTTCCCATTGTATCATTGATGAGGGGGCATCCACCTGCGTGATGTCTACTTCGGTTTGGAAGCAACTCGGATCACCTAAATTGGCCCCTTCCACTATCACCCTCCGAGCGTGGGATGACCACGCTTCACAGCCCATTGGCATGTTCCGCAATTTTCCTATTACTCTTGCGGGCAAGACTATTTGCATTGACGTAGAAGTCATTGACGCCCCCTTAGATTACAACATTCTATTGGGTCATAGCTACACCTATGCGATGTCTGCTAACCATCTGTGGTTCACCGCAAGATGTCCTTTCCCCATAATGGAAAAATAGTCACCATTGACCAGTTGACATATTACGAACCGAAGCCTTAGACCTCCCCTAAGTCCATCATATCTTCGGTGGCCAATAAGAAAACCATAGATCCCTTGACCAGTGTCTCACCCGGAGTCTACAAATACTCCTCTTTTCTTGGTACATTCCATGTTCTTCCTCCTCCTGTCTCCAATCTCAGCTCATCGAATGTTTGCATGATGCAATCATCTTGGGCTTCTCTCAAGTGGCCCACTTCGGCTATTCAGTAGCCCCGCCCTCTGCAACCTACTCCTAACACTTCGACTCAGCCCTCTAGACCCCCGCCTCCTAGCCCTTCACCTACAGCTGGTATCCATGAGCCTCTCTACCCTCTTGGAACGGTTCCTCTAGGCCTTAATCATCTTGGAGTCGTCCCACCTAGCCATTACCCCTCCGGTTAGATACCGTTCCTAGCTCCCCCTCTTGGAGTGTACTCAGTACCTGTCATGGCTACCTTATCCCTTCCAAACCTGACCCTGGGGATTCCCATATGGTACATTGATCCCCCAGCTGCTACCTCACCTGGTCAACCTAAACCTTATCTTGCTTTGACTCTGATTCAACCGGTCCCCATGACTCCGCCTGCTGCTACCGTGCCTCAGCCACCTCAACAAGAACCTTCTCCTGTTGCGACAGCTTCGGGTAAAAAGGGAAAATCTCGCAAGAAGGCACCAAAAGACAAGGCTTCCCTAAAAAACCTTGCCCCTCCTCGGGCGCCAAAGTGTACCATCCAGTGTGCTTTATGTGATGTTGTCGGTCATGCCACCAATACCTGTCCAGAGTTGCCTCATCTCAAGCCCATGGTCAATGAGACATTTCCAGAGTCTGATATCCCTGAGGTCTATGTCACTATACCTAATTCATTCCTAAAACTAAAAATCCTTGTCCACAAATCACCCTTGTGCTTTGTGTGATCTCTATGGCCACTACACTCACCTCTGTCCCCACCTTGAAGAGTATTGTTCATCTTTGGAAGTGCTCTGCCAATTTGAGGCCAAGCATAACAAGTTCACCTCGCCCTTGTTTGTGATTTCTGCTTTGGTAGCACGAGAGGATCTGCCTGCTCCCATTGACATTACCCCTCCCGATGTCGAAATGACGGATTCTTCGGCCACCATTTTCTACCTATCATCATCCATGAGACCCTAAGTGGAAGTCCCTTTGGAGACTTCCCCTAATGTTTCGCCTGACCTCCCTTTAGCAATCTCCCTGGGCTCAACATCCGTAGATCCTTTATCTGCTAACTCTTCTGTCATCCCCCATGATGTTGCACATGTGAGCCTTTCTTCACATGATGATGAGTTAGGTAGCTCTATCACGTCAGGAGGTCGCCCTTCCTCCAGTCACCCCATCTTTCATTCCAATGAAGACATTGTGGAAGCAATGATCGACCCTGACTTTCCATGGGATGATATGCACCACCGTGCGTACTTCCTCCCGCAGCAGTCCCATGACCAATATGCTATGGAAACTAAAGACTTCATTCTTGATGAATTCGATTGGTTTAGAAATCCCATCCCTGCACCCGATGCTTTAGAAGAAGGAAATATGGCCAATATCTCTCCTACCATTAAAATTGACATTTCTGACAAACCAGGGGTAGAATAAAATATCACCTTGGGTGCCCAACACACCCCAGAAGAAATTGAGGCTTACACCAAGCTATTCAAAAAATTCTGTGATGTTTTCCCTGGTCCTATTCATAAATTCCCGGACTTGATCCCACCATTATCGAACACCATATCGATACATGGCCCCGATGCCAATCTTGTCCATCAAAAGTTGAGACCCATTAATCCTTCCAGACGAGAGGTTGTCAAAGCTGAAATTGATAAGCTCAAGTAGGTTGGTTTTATCTATCCCATAGAATACACCACATGGGTGTCCAACCCAATTCACATTCTCAAGAAACAAGGCACCATCCATGTCTGCACTGACTTTCACAACCTGAACAAAGCTTGTCCCAAAGACAACTTCCCCACACCATTCATTGGCCAAATCATTGATGAGTGTTTGGGGCACGAGGTTCTATCCTTTATGGATGGTTTCTCTGGGTACAATAAAATTGTTATTCATCGTGCCGATCAGCTTAAGACTATGTTTATTGGTCCATGGGGAACCTTCACCTATCAAGTCATGTCGTTCGGCCTTAAAAACACTAGAGCCACTTTTCAGTGGGCCATGTCTTACTGTTTCCATGACCTGGCTCATATTATCCTTGCTTATTTAGACGACCTCACTATACGTTCTAAACATTGGGCACAACACCTCCACGATCTGTGTACCATCTTTCTCCGATGTCGCAAGTATAATATCCGCCTCAACCCGTTGAAGTGTGTCTTTTTTGTTCCTGCTGGCCATCTTCTAGGCTTCATTGTGTCTAAAGATGGTATCACGCTTGATCCATTGAAATTTCAAGCCATCCTTGAGCTTCCTATTCCTCGCACTTTATGCCAGTTACAAAGCCTTCAAGGCAAAGCTAATTTCCTTCGCCGGTTTGTACCTAACAATGCCACCACTATGCATGGGTTCCTTCAACTCCTCCGATCTAACATTTCATTTGTGTGGGATGGCTATGCTCAAGAGTCTTTTGATGCCCTGAAACATGCTCTCACATCTGCTCCCTTAATCTGTCCCACTGACTTTGATAGGGATTTCATCCTATACATCTCTGCTTCCACCTATTCAGTCGCTGGAGTCCTTATTCAGGAATATGACAACAGAATCAAGCATGTTATCTATTATGTCAGTAAGAACCTTATAGGTCCTCCAGTATCCTACTCACATGAAGAGAAATTAGCATTGGTTGTCATGTTCTCGGTCTAAAAAATTCGTCATTACATCCTCATGCATTCTACCAAGGTCGTGACTAATTCCAACCCTATGGCCTTCCTATTGAGTCACCGAATCATCAAGGGGAATTATGCCCGTTGGATCATTACCCTCCAGGAATTTTATCTTGAATTTGTCCCAACCAAAAGTAAGAAAGGTTTAGCCCTCACTGAACTCATTTCTGAATTACCTACTGGTACGCAGGATCCTCTAGTTAATGATGATTTTCCCGATGAACATTTATTCACCATTACCACATATGATCTTTGGTATGGTGACATCCTCACTTATTTTCGAAACCAAAATTTCTCACTCCATATTGACCATGATGCTTGATGACGTACCCGACACCAGGCCCCCCGCTACCTTCTTATCGGTGACGACCTTTATCGTCATGGTGTAGATTCTATCCTTCGTTGTTGTCTCACGCACGTTGAAGTGGATCAAGTCCTCAATGCCTGTCGTAGCAGCACTTGTGGTGGCCACCTCTCTGATCTTGCCACTGCCCAGAAAATCATGCGCACTGGGTATTTTTGGCCTTCTCTCTTCGGTGATTGCATTGAAGCAGTCAAACACTATTCCAATTGCCAACATTCCCCCCCTGAGGCGCAAACCCCTCCGGCTCCCCTCCATCCTGTCATCTCAGCTGGTCCCTTTTGTAAGTGGGCCATAGACTTTATGGAGTGACGACCTTCATCTGCTGGTAACCACAAGTATATCATCATGGCATTTGACTATTTCACAAAATGGGCTGAGGCCATGCCAACGTTTAACAACATGGAAGCTACCACATCCCTCTTTTTCTTTAACCATGTTATCGCTCGATTTGGAGTTTCGAAACAATTGGTCTCTGACCATGGCTGACATTTTGAATATGAGATATGGCATGAGCTATCCTCATTGTTGGGTTTTGAGCACCAATATTCCTCCTCCTATTACCCCCAAGCTAATGGCCAAGTTGAAGCAGTCAATAAAATCCTTAAAACCGTGCTTCAATAGATGGTGAATAAGCACAAAACCGACTGGCACCTTATGCTCTTCCCTGCTTTGTGGGGCTATAGAACTTCTGTTAAAACTGCCACCGGGTTTACTCCTTCCCACCTTGTTTTCGGAGAGGAGGCAGTTTTACCGATCGAGTGTGCAATCCCTTCCCTTCATCTAGTCATCGAACTTCTCCCTAACACCCAACCTTTAGAACAATGACTTATCATGCTTGAGTACGCTTTCGAAGACTGTCGTGTTGCATTGCAAACCATCGAAGCAGCTAATAAATGCACCAAAGCTCAGTATGACCGAAAATTCCACCCCTGTACTTTTCACAAAGGTGATATTGTTCTAGTGTATGACCATGCCCATGATGTCCTCGGTCATGGTAAGTTTGACTCATTATGGCTAGGTCTTTACATCATCAGTTTGGATTTGGGTAAGGGGGCATACCTCTTAGAGGATTTCAAAGGACATCCCCTTCCTAAACCTTGGAATGCAAACTATCTTAAGAAATATTACCCTTAACATTTCCTTCCCGAAATGCAAGTTTTATTTCTTTTAGGTAGCCAGCTCATGGTTTTTTATGATTTAATACTTCACCAGGACACATTTTGTCCAAGAAGGGTCACTTCACCACTCCTCAAAATCAAATTTCTTCACTTGCAACACTTGTACTTGGGGCACCACTTTGCCTCCATACTTGTCCATGCTCATGCCAATTTTCTTCGTGAGTACCCATCTTGTACTCATGTGTTTATGGTCCCCATTGGACCTCTTCTATGTGGCAGCATCATCAAGTCGCCCTTGTTTAGAGCATCCAAGTTGAGTCATCATCGCATTCATGGATTCTATCCCAAGTCCCTTTGTATCCCGCTATAGTCCTCCATCCTTCATTGCTTGGTTCCTCTCTCGTGTCGCACATTATGGCCTTCAGTCCCACTTTCCCATATCCCTTTTGATATTGTGTCAGTCGCTACCAAGTCATCCATGCCCTTTATGCTCTAACAAGGGAAGTCGTCCATCTGCTACTCAGTATCCCCCATTTCATCATCATCCTTGGTGTCAGTATGTCAGTCGCTCTGCTTTTTTCTCTTGTGCCTTAGTTGAGGATCCCTTATTGCCTCACCTATGGCAGACCTCCTTCTGTTGACATCAGATCATTTGTTCTAGAAGATAGGTTTAGAGGGCGGTGTACCTTGGTTCCAGCTTCCATTATTGTTCGGTGCCTCGGATCAGGAAAAGGGACTCCTTATTTCCCTTTGACTTGATATTTTCTCAGCTCCAGCTCCTTACAACATGATTGAGATCTGTATACTTGATGGTTCAGTGATGCAGCAGATTGTACCGGTGATGCCCAGGTGTGTGTGAGATGTTTTCAAACCTCATGAGGGGGTGGCCATTCAGGTAGTCCCCCACATTCCTGAATGACCTCTTCATCATAGCCTTTGATGCAGATCCATAGATTTGATGATGTCGGCCTCAGTCGCTTGCAGCGCCTGTTAGTTTGCATGTATCAGTTAGTTTTTAGAGCCCATTCCTGTTTACAGGGGCACTTTGGTTGTATTTATATCTCATGTATTCATATATTATTGTATATTTCCTGGCTGTTATCACAGGCACAGTATGTATGTGGGATTCATTATCATATTTTTATCTGGCTCATGTTTATGCCAGCATGTACTATATAGTTCAGTCCCTTGTTTACTGGACGCATTATTCTTTGTAATTTGTCTCGGCAGGCATAGGTTTCCCTCCCCCACCACCTATAGCATATGTACTCACTCATAAAAGATACTTGTTGCACCTGTAAGTCTCACCTCCTCAGGGTCTAGTCCTCTAGCACTTTAGTCTACGTTATATTTCTCTCTCTCTGACTTCCCCTTCGATGTCTAGTGATTGATTTCTTACAACGTACTTCGTTCATACGATTAGCTCTTAACGCTCGCACACTGGGGGCAATATGTTACACCATTTTTTGGTCATCTAACTTGTTACTATTAGATGGACCTAAGTACACCATGTAAGACCAATTTTACACTAAGTAAAATTGCTTTCACTATGTAAAATAACTTAGTAAACCACATTTATTAAGCTGTTTATGGTCGAAACAGGAAACCCCATGAGGAAATATTAAATAATCCACATTTGTTTGATTTTCCTCAAGGAATAATTAGTTAAACGAAAGTTTAATTAATAGTCCTGGTCATATTTAACCCAAAACATGGAAATTAATTAGAGAAATCATTATTTATCTTATTATTTTCTAGGAATAATTATTTAAACCTTATTTAAATAATATTCCTTGTTAAATTTGATTAAATCATTTATAAATCATTAAATAAATCATTATTTATTTGATTACTACTCAACCACATCCTTAAAATAATAAATCAATCATTTATTTATTTATTATTTACAAATAAAGGGATTTGACTAAAGTCAAATTCATTTTCCCTCCAACAAATATAATAAAATATTCCATAAAAGTTGGATCTAGAATTGGTTAATAATAATTTAATTATGCACCAATATCTGCACTAAATCAATATTTTGTTATAAATAGAAGGGTTTTTCCATTCACTCACTACCTTTTGTTGCCTAAAGATCACTCTAGATCTACACTTTTGGTCTGACTTTGATCCACCATCATTGTTATATTTTGCTACCATTTTTCTTGAGAGCTCCCTTTGAGTTCCATTTTTGTCTGGGTTTTCTACACCATTAAGAGAGAGGAATTTTAGATCTGAAGTGCTAAGGACTAACAAGAAACCATCCCATTGAGGGGGACTAGTAACATCTTTCTATGTTCCCTTCCCAAGTGTCAAAAAATACAAAAATTCTTTAAAACAATCTCATCTTGTCTATTGCATGCATGGAGCAACTCTTGCGTTTATTTACTGCTTAATGTCTTTTAATGCATAGATCTAGATTTTTGTAACATCTATCTTTGTCAACTAATTGCAGATCTAAATATATTGGCATTCATATTTATTGCTAGGGCTGTTTTTTATGCACAGCTAAAGTGAGCCTTTTTCATACGCTTGCGATTAAGATTCATACTAACAGTTTTAACCATAAGGACCAAATTGCCCATACTGCTGTTAAAAGGTTGTTTTTTGTAGTTGCTGGTAAGGCCCCTATTGCAGTTGTTGAAAACGCCCCTGGTACAGTTTTTGGCAAGGTCTATGTTGCAGTTGTTGATAAGGCACTTGCTATAGTTGTTGGTAAGGTCCTTGTTGCAGTTGCTGATAAGGCCCCTACTGCAGTTGTTGGTATGGTCCCTGTTTTAACTATTTGTAAGGGCCTTGTTGGGATTTTTGGTATGGGTTACCGGGTCTAAGACAATATGTTCCATATTTCCCCAATGAAGGATTGGGACCATATTGAATTTGGGGACCCGCCTGCAAATCGGTTAAAACACCTGACAATAGGATTTGATATTGATGAACATACGATTGCTGAACATATGGTTGTTGAACATATGGTTTTTGAACATACGGTTTTTGAGTCAAGGAGACTTGACTACCTTGCAAAGGTGCTGCCATGACAGAACTTGACACGGATGAAACTAGCACTTCACCTGGGTTAGGGATAGCATGATTGGGCTGGCCTACCCCTGATGTGGGTACATAGTTCGCATAGTTACCACCATAACCAGGAAGTATTTAAGGTTCCCCCCCGGCAGTGGAATAGATGAACTCATAGGTTAACCACTCAAATGGGGAACCGGGGTTATCATGGATAGGGTCAATGGGGTAGAAGGCCCAAGAGTATCCTGTAAATAATCATTGTAGGTTAGAAGTAGGTATTGACATACTTGGACCAAATGGGTTAGTGGTAGGAGTGACACAAGATGACCAAATATGGTTGTGATAAAGTGAAGTCGCACCAGAAGCGCCTCAAACAAGATCACCAAGAGAGGTATAACCCGGTGGGACCAAGGATGCACTATGACCAGAGGGTGTAGTTGACCCTTTTCCAAAATCATGGGAAACATAAGGAAATTTTTCCAGAGGGAAGAGTGTTTCAGGATAGACTTATGGATTATGAGTTGCATATGTTTCCAAAGGAGTACTCTGGGGTGTGTTTTCAAATGGAGATTCATAACCATTTGATGCCATGTTTGGTGGAAACAATGCTCGAATTAGAATCTGAGATTCACCAAGAGAAGAGACCAAAGAAATGTTGGGAGTATCAAAAGGATTCTATTGGTGTAGAGGTGATAAATAGATAGGGTTAAGTTCAGGAACAAAGAGTAGTTTCTCAAGAAAAAATGATAACTCCAAAGTAGGTCAAGCACTAGCTAGAGGAGAGTCCTCAGACGAAGTAACAAACTCTAGAGGAGGTTGTCAGGATGCAAGGGGTTGGATACTTGGGAAGATACCAAGTTCAACACCTTAGTTTTGAATAATTTTAGATACAATATCTGGAATATCACTTTTGGACTCTTTGAGGTGACCCGTAAACTTCAAAAAGTGAAGGGGAGGATGAAGGCGAACTCTGTGTGTGGCCGAGGACTTGGCGGTTTAGCCACAATTTCTTTTTCACAAAATCAGTTGGGTGTTAGTGAAAATTTTGGGTTTAATTCCCATTTACAATTAACCAATAATTATGAGGCAAAAGGAGTTATGCACGGGTAATATGTTACTCCATGGGAATAAGTTTTAGAAATTAACAACAAATAAATAAAAAATAGGTAAGCTAGGCATAAAGGATTATCAAGCAACCATGAACTTTGATATACAACTTGGAAAACCAAGTAATTAACGTACTGCAACCAATCTCCCTGAATGTTGTGTCTGTTGTATCACAGTTTACAAGGCAGTTGACTCGGTTACCTATGGCTAGATAGCGACCAAGAGGGGACTCCCAAAATATACGTGATGGTATGTGGGAGTGTAGTCCATAGTAGTGTTTTCTAATGCATAATCGTTCGATGAAAGTGTTCTGATATACTTTCATAGGTGGAGTGCCTCCAATATACCTGAAATTACTGGAGAATGGTCCTATATACTTTCGTACATGGAACGGGATATCACCCCTGAGATACAATGATGGAATGACAACTCCTACGTTTTACGACGTCAGAACATGTCTCTAGCCTATACCTCTAAACCTTTTCATTAAGTTCCAAATTCTCCTTAGTTTAATTGAGGTAAAGTTTAAGTTGATCTTGAATTACGTTTCATTTTTAAGGCTCAAATATCCATCTCACCTGAACACCTATGATGCAACTAATATGAGAAAAAGACTCTTTTCATTTAGATGAAATATTTATAGTATAGGGAAGATATTCAAACAATGATACAACACTCAAGAATGAAGCAAACAAATCTTTCATAACTAGATCTTTTCACTTTCCAAATGCAACTTTCAAAATTAAAATGAATTTCACTTCACTAAGATGCACCTACATGAATTTTTCACTTTCATTTTCTTTTCGATGAATGAGAATGCACTCAATGCACTTTTTAGTTTTCATTCACTAAACTATGTAATCTATGCTCAATGATTAATCTCAAAATTAATTTTCAATGCAATGTGATATAATGCACTTTATGAAAAGTAAACTTTTAGATGCAAACTAAATGAATGAAAAATCAATTTATTTTATGGTCTCAAAAGAACTAGTATGCTCAATGAATCAACAAAGTAGTATTCCTTCCAAACATATAAGCAACAAACAATAATTTCACCTGACTCAAATAATCAAAGACTCAACCAAAATTTCAATTTCTCTACTTCAAGTATGGGATGGAATTTTGTACACCAAAAACAAAATAAAATTAAACAAACAAAATTTGACACACACAGAGCAGGAGGATGACCTCAGAGATCAGGACACACAAAAATGTTAGGCAGAAACATTAAAAATTCTCAAATTCAAAGATTGGCACCGGCAAACAGTTAGAACCAGAGGTTCAAGTGCAACTGTTTTTGGCAATAGAAGTGATGACAACGCCACTATTTTTGGTAAAAAACACACTAAGCGAGAAATGCTTGCAAAAAAGAAGCAAATTTTGAGAAAAAAGATATACCTAATCCCCTAAAACATAGATTGCTGAGAGTACAAATTCAAAATATATAAAAATCAAGGATCATTGAAAGGTTGACCAAACTAAGCAAAAATACCAAATGCAAAAGGAGGGTTGAAAGGGTTATAGGGTCCCAGTGGAGTCACCATTTTGTTGTAAAAACAATCCCTTCTGCGGAAAAAAGTGATCTCTCTAGTCCTAAAGGAAGGATATAGAAACAAATGAGACAAATATGTGTAAATTTTCCTAGCTTATATCATAAAGTACAAAGTAAGATAGATGACCTACCTCACTCTGATGCTAGCGTCTGCTGGTGTCATTTCCTGATATTCTCACTTCCAAGTCCAATCCTCTTTAAGTTGTTCTGGATGAATACCTGCAAGGAAGACCAATCATAAACACCAAAAGCATACATAGCATAATTAATTCTAACATAAACTATATGATAGATCAGAGAGCATCACACTGAAATTAGTAATGATTTACACATTTATGGGAAGCAAACACATAATGTATTATTAATAGAAATCAAGGGAAGAATACAAAAACTTAAGCTCTGATGTTGGAATCCTCCTTTGGATGAGTTTCCAAGTCCTAGCCAATACCTCAAGCACTCCTTTCTCCTTCACAAAATGGCAACATTTAGGCACAACTGAGTACAAGATGGAAACCAACATTGATCAACCTTTTGAGGAAAGTAGGGAATCCATTTATAGGGAAAGAGAGGGAGTTAGGGATCCACAAAAGGGGGAATAGGGTCCACATATTAAGGGGAAAATCCCTAATAGTAGGATCAAAGGCTTGAAATGGGAGTTCTCGACCCAACCCTTATTCACATTTAACCAACTCTCTATTCTCAAGGCTTCTAGTAAGAGAAGCTTATCCTCCATTTTTGGAGAAACTGCCTGAAGAGGATCAGCACACTTTTTCACTTAAATTCCCACACTGGCAGCACTAGACACATATAATGGTGAGGATGACAAGTGCGAGGCATAATTCAGGAGGACTGCATTGGGCCTGAAAATAGGGTTTTTGGCAAGCCTTTCCAGAATTGCTTCAAGGAATTTCTTCTTTTATTCTTCACAGATGTTCTAATCATGTTTTCATGGTGAACACATTAAAAAATTTGTCACTTTGAAAAATTTGGGGAAAATTTCGACAACTCAGGGCATGAGAGAGGGAGTACAACAAAATATTGTATAATAGTAGGGAGCCATGTTGAGATAAGGTTATAATTTGGAATTGTAACCACTTTTCCTTGAGGTAAATTTCATAGGACTTTGAAGGTTGTTTATACTCCATGGCCTCTATGGAAAGGTTGGCCATGGTTGCAATTTGGTTGTCCTTTTCCTATAGCTTCCTCTGCAGCCTCATGTTCTCTGCTTGTACTTCTTGAAATTGTTCTTTTACCACAGATTCTCTGAGCCTTAGATTAGCCATCTCTTTTCCTATTTCAAGGAGCCTTTCATCCATCAACCCCACATCCCAAGCATTATTTTATTTGGCTATCTGCATCCATCTATGGGTGAAAATTATTTTTATCTCTAGCTCATGTAGGAGGGTGATTGTGAATTTCTCAGGGATCAATATTCCTCCCTCAATGAACTTGTAATAGTATCCCAAATTAGGTTATGGGGTAGGTTTCTGAAATACTGCTATTTTCCTTTCAAAGTTTTGTGGGGAGGATATTGTTTGTTGGAGTTTTTGTTCAACTTGTATACCCTATTGCACATATTGTCCTTCAATTTATGCACTCTTCCCTTAAATTTGTTCAATCTTCCCTTCCTGATGAACATCCCTCTCTTCATGTAGCATCTCCTGTGTTTCTTGTAGCATGTTATTTGTTTCCTATAACATGCTCTATTTTTCCTGAAGCACTCCCTTTCCTTCTTTTTAGATGTCAGTGGATGATTTTGGTTGCTTGAAGGGTGATTCTTTGGTGGTGTACCTCATTACATAGGCTATGGGAGTCTTGAGTTTTTGCTTTGGAGAGGTGATATCCTCAATATTTCCCTCATATGGCCCTATCTCTTCTTTCTTACTTGGGGACCCCTCAATGGTAATTGGAACTTTTGTGGGAGTCTCAGGTCTCCCTTGTCTTACTCTAGTGCTTTTCCTAGTTTTAAAGTAAGTAGGGGTTTGTCTTAGCCTCTTCTTTTTGGATTTCACAGGAGTGCCCAAGGTAGCTAAAGTGGCAACCACCTCATCCTCAGTGTTCCCTGCTAACAGACTAGTTTACTGAGGGGATATCTCAGTTTCTTTTGGTTCAATGGTATATTAAGAACTCAGGGCCTCCTCTTCTAAATTTTCTTCCTTCTCTTCCTCATCATCTCCTTCTTCTAACTCGGCCTCTTATTTTTTCTCTTCATATGCTTCCATTTATGTTTTCCTCTCTGTCTCTTCTTCCTATGATCTGGTGTCTCTAACCCCAATTCTAGATATAGGGGTTTCCCAGGTGTAATGCTATGGGTTGCTATGGGTTCCTATTAGTGCCTCTCTCTCCATATATATGAAATTGGACCATGGAACAGGAATTCTTAAGTTTTTAATGGAATCATCTACTATTAGCTTAATAAGGCCATGATGGGCTATGTGTTGACGCTTCCCTTTTCTGACTTTTTGGCTCATGTCCCTGATGGACTAGAGGAGGAAGTAAGGTACATTCAATCTCTGGTTAATATTCTTTGTACCTCAACTCATGCAATAACCTAAAGTGATATTCATACACTACACTTAATCTACCTTCATAGGAGATGTATATTAAGATGTTATAGACTACCTCATCCCATCGGTAAGGAAAAATTTATCTCCTAACCCCATTCTTATCTTCCACAGGTCTCTCCCTATACCTAAATAAATTATTCTTTGCAGTGGAAATAGTGGCCATGTCTTCCCTATTCCATTTTATTTCTAAGGGAAGTGTGGTTACTCTACTGATCACTTCAGGAATTATGGTAATGGCTAACCCTTTTATTACAGTGGTGGCACTGACATCTAACTGGGAATTTAAAGCCATACAAAAATCAAAGGAAACTTCATCATTATATCCCTTTAACAATTCATATAATCCTAACCATTGATGTCTTCCTAATATATCTTCTATAGGAGGGTGCAAAGGAATCATTTTGTTGTCTGTAGGTTCTCTCCTGTTGAACCCGCCCCCCCATCTCTTCTTACTACTCTTCACTAGGTGCAGGAAAGGTGTTTTTTAATGGCGTTAGTGCTTAATTCAGTGGTAGAAGAGGGTCACAAAGCTTCTTATCACTATAATTATATGTAATGGCCCTCTATTTCCATCACCCAAAACCCTTCAATTTCACAATTTTATTACTAATGACTAAATTTATTTTACGCGAAATTGTGAGAAATTATGATGGAGAGGTGAAGTGATGGAAACTTATTTCTTTAAACATATGCTCTGAACTGAAAAAATGGAATTTACTGAACCAATTGGGCCTTTGGTTGCATGCATATACCTCCTCTATTTTCATGTAACAATCCTCGACTCTTCTTGTAGCAGTAACAGACTTCCTGTATCATTTACAGGAAATCCTATAGCAGTAGTGGATCAAAGTTCGAAGCTCCTCAGTGGCTTGCAAGCTTTATCCTCCCTCTAACTTCTCTTGGAATGGAAAAATATGCGAAGGGAAGCACGCTCAAGTACATTATATGCTATTTCGAGCTGGTTTGGATCATTGTGAAAATCTGTCCCTTGCATGTTGTTTCCTCATTTGTGGTCCCACTCAAAGTTATCATTATCTTCTCCATATTAATCAACACCCACTCCTGGTGATCGTACTTTAACGTATTTGACAAATACATGTTGCATGAGGACTCTATCATTCACTTTTTGTTTAACTGGTAGAGGGTGGCCAAGGTAACTAACCACCTTCAGCTTATTAAATTTTTCCCTCTCGACATTCATTCATTTAGTCATTTATGCATAAGGAGAGGGTGAGATAATTCCATACCTAAGCCTTACCTCCTTATTGCATTGTTGCAGGATGATGCCTGTTGGATCTGAACCACTGGAGTAGCATCAACTGAGTTTTTCTTACTACCCGAGATTTTGTTGTGTCTCTTCATTCTTCTTGAGGTTCTTATCTTGATTTGTTTCCTTTGTGTGCAGGTACCTTTCTGAGTTGTTAGGTCCCTATAATACTAGTGTATCCTCTTATTGTTGTTACTGTAGCCCCCTATTGTTGTTATTGTACCCCTATAACCCCCATATTATTATTATTTTGCCCTTACATTATTATTGATAGGTCGGCTAAGATTATATTGTGACCCCATGGACTCCTATATATAGAAAGCAGGTTTTGTCATTTGTATCATCCAAGAATTGTTCATTTATGCACTAATGTAAAGGAGGTTTCCCCCTCGATGTGTCTTATTTATAAGGCATTGATCTCTCTTTTCTTATGTTTTTGGAGCTGGTTTCCTAACATTTGGTATCAGAGCTTTGGATTATAGGGTTTCACTACTCCAAACAGGTCATCGTGGAATTTTCGCCATAAATTTTTTTATACGAAGGTTCAGAAGATAAAAATTTTACGGAGAAAAGATGAAATCCTGAGGAACTTTGTATAAAAATTTCAGATCTTGGTTCACAATATTTTCGGAGATATGATCTGTGGAAGTTAGTTTTTTTTTTGAGGCTCCCGAATTTCACCTAAACAGGTCATCATGGAATTTTCGCTATAATTTTTTTTCTACGAATGTTTAGAAGATGAAATGTGTTTAGAGTGAAGATGAAATCCTGAGGAATTTCATGTAAAAATTCCATATCTTGGTTCGCAATATTTTTGGAGATAAGATCTATGGAATTTCGGGTTTTTTCAGGCTCCCGAATTTCATCTCAAAGAGGTGACCGAGGGAAAATCATCATAACTCTCTCTCTGAGCATCGGATTGGAATTCTGTAAAAAAATTGGCCATAATTACATGGACTTTAGTTTCCTTTGTATTAATTTGAGAGCCGAAGGAGGAAACAGTGACACGTGGAACACCATACAAGTTCGTTATACTGAACCAATCCATAATTAGGCCATTGTGGGAAATTGGGCATAAATTTGTCTTGAAGAATCCAAATCAGGTTAGACCTATGGCATTCAAAAAAAAAATCAGAGTTCTGCTACAGTACCAAATTTCAGATATTGAAGATCCGAATCACAGAGATAATTTAGTTTCAATATTGATCTCCTCAAAAGAAAGAAAAATGTGTATATTTTTTTTTCAAATTGCATAAGTTTTGTTTGAAAAATCAGTTTGAAGTGATTCCAAGGGAATATTGAAGCATTTTTATTAGTATTAGGTTCTATAATGCCTCCCAAAATTAATTCCACCAATTAAGCCCTCAGAAATCTATACTATGATGCATGAAGAGGAATAATTGCAGTATGAGATATCAAAATTATGGAACCAAGTGCAACAAATTTCGATCTTACAAAGAGAAATAAAAGATGACATGGATGGTTTAAAAGCACAAATGGAGGCGAAGTTGGATGGTTTGAAGGATCAAATGAAAGATAATATAGATGATAAAATAGCAGAAGATCACATCGAGCATCAACAACAAGTTCTCCAACTCTCAAAGGATAACCTAACTTTGGTGCAGAATCGAATGAAACAATAGGAAGATCAACATCATATCAAAAGAAGTTTTGAAGCAGTCACAGAAACAAAAACTCGACAACTACCAAATCGATCAATTTCAGAGTATCTCAGCAAGTGGAATAACTTACCCGTTGAATATTTTACATGGGAGGATGAGAATTTTATACAGAAGCATCCAGAAATAATCAAGCGTTGAGGGCAACACTTGTTTGAAGGAGAGGGGCATGTTAGGTCCCTATAATACTAGTGTATCCCCTTATTTTTGTTAGTGTAGCCCCCTTATTGTTATTATTGTACCCCTGTAATCCCCATATTGTTATTACTACGTCCTTACATTATTATTGTTAGGTAAGCTATGATTATATTGTGACCCCATGGACTCCTATATATAGAAAGGAGGTTTTGTCATTTGTATCATCCAAGAATTTTTCATTTATGTAATGTAAATGAGGTTTCCCCCTCAAAGTGGCTTATTTCTAAGGCATTGATCTCTCTTTTCTTATGCTTTTGGAGTTGGTTTCATAACATGAGTATTCAAGTGCATGTTTGCTGGTGAACAATCCTTCTTGGAGTGTCATTGTTGCCTTCATAATCATCTCACAAGTCTTCTTTGTCTCCATGAATGATCAAAAAATTCTTCAAGGCTTTTCTGGTGCTTACACAAGGCTTGATATAGGAAGTTGCTTCTTCCTATAGCAACCCCTTTCTTTTCCTATTTTGGGCCCTAACTTTGCATAGGTGATGAGGGAGAGTTTGGACAGGTCTTAGGGTGATGGAAGGATGATCATAAGATGATGAGGAAGTGGTGTGGCCTTGGACTATGGAGTGAAGGAACACATTTTTTTTCAGAAAATAAATAAATAATAATAATAATAATAATAATAATAAATAAATAAATAATAAGAATAAATAAAAAATAAATAAAAATTGTTTTATATAAGTGACAAAGTGTATGGTTCGAGGGAAAAATATATGTATTTGAGATGGAGGAGTGATGAGAAGGTGATAGGAAATGGTGGAAAGAATCTCCCCATTTACTTTTTGACACCACAAGTCCCTTGGTGGTTGCTCTTTATCGTTGATCCACCCTCCTCTAGCTCACTGTAACTTCTTGTAGCACCTCAAGAACTTCCTGTAGCATCACAAGAACTTCCTGTAGCAGCACAAAAAATTCCTGTAGCAGCACAAGAACTTCCTGTAGCATCACAAGAACTTCCTGTAGCAGCACAAAAACTTCCTATAGCACCACAGAGAGGGTGAAATTTTTTTATTTTTGAGCCCATAGGATGGTGTAAAGGGATGAAGATGTGAGTGTTGGTGCCGGAGAGAGATTGGATGGATGGACGGGTGAGGAGGAATGGGAGAATTTCCTTGCTTTATGACCATGAAATGCCAATGTTAATTACCCTGCAAGATAGAAAAAAAGTGTAGCAGTCATCGTGTCATCTCACCTTCTTTCATTTGTTCTTTTCTTTTGTTTTTTTTCTCTCTTAATTTTTTCCCAAGATCAGTGAGCTACCTCAGAAGAGGTTTTCAACCCACCAGCCTACCCTGGGTGCCTCAAAGAGGTTTTCACTCAAGTATCTTTTGTTTTTTCTTTTTCTCTTTTTAGTTTTTTCTCTAGGACTACCTCAGAGAAGTTTTCAATCCCAGATTTGACCTTTTATCCTTCATGGAGGTTTTCACCCAGGCCTCTTTATATATATATATATATATATATTATTTTTTCATGTTCTCCAGAAGGATTGTCGACTAGAAACTATGAGGCTCCCAATTACATTTACTTCCCTGCTGATTGTATTGATTAAATCTGCCTTTGACATGGGATTCTTGTATACTTTTAGCCTATAACCATTCGCAAACAGAGGAATCCCCTCCTCATCAATGGTTCTGATCTGAACAACCCCATTTTCATGGCGTTTCTCTATCAGATATAGGCCTAACCATCTTTTCATAAGCTTCCCTTTAAATTCCTTGAACCTGGTGTTATGAGGAATCATGAATTACGGATAAATCATTCTTCCCTAGACATATGATTATCTAGAACAATAGATTAAAGACTTTGCAACTACTTTTCCTAACTGTAAATAGACACACAGAACAGATCAAAGGACTTACTTGGAGTCCAAGCACTTCCTCTTCTCCTTTTGTGGCTCTTGTTGTAGCTTCAAATCCAAGCTAGACATCCGAAAATATTTCCTATAAAGATGAACACTAAAAAGCAAAAGATAACAATAATACAGATTTCTATTCAAGTTATTTAGTTAAATCAATGAAACATAAACCATATACATTAGATAGGAATTCATAATATGGAAAACATGAGCTTATACAGATACATATGTGGGAAAGTAAGCAGAAACCTTTATTAATGGATAGAAGAGGAGGTTACAACCCAGTGATTGATTTTAAGTGACCATCTCCAGCAACATCCCAACCTCATCACAATGCAGATCTCTCCAGTAGCATGTTACACAAATCAACTCCTCAATTGAAATTCCACCAACATTTCTCTACTCAACTTCTTCCTTCTCAAACACTAAGACCTGTGCTAAATTTATAGAGGAGATGAAGATAGTTTTACAATAAATGACTTTCCAATAATAGGAAAGACATGTTCCCAATCTTGTAGATGTCAAATTGATACATGGATTCGAATTTTGACACATGTGAACTCTTCTAGAAGGCACTGGCCAAGTGGAGATTCTAGAACAATGAGAATTTCACTCCCAATGTGACCAACGCACCTATGAGTGTCGAGAAGTGCTTTGCAAAGCAGCCTTGAATGGGGCCACCTTCATATGGTACACACTTAGTCCCTTTAGAGGCAGCGTTGATGAGCTCTCATATGATATATTATAAACTTCAAATCTTGGAAACTTTTGCAGATGAAATTCATGAATGATTTGTCTTGTTCTTTGTCTTAGGGCATGTAGAAACTAAAATGATAGGGGATGATAGACCCTATTCACTGGTCCTGGAGATGATGTCTAGTTAACCGGGTCATTGGGAATGATGCCCAAATTGACCTATAACAAATTTCCCCCCTAAAGCATGAAGTCAGAATAATAATAACAATATTTTGATTGAGATGCTTTACACTATTATGGGCTGGATATGAAGCGGAGTGGCGACCTGCATCAATAGTACAATACATTACATCATGATATATCCTCTTGATCATAATTATTGAGGGTAGGCATTCCCATGTTCAGCACATAAACAATATAATAACATGTACATAATTCAGAAAGTCGTCTACATTGGAATGTTGCCCAATACAGACATGCCTACATATATAGGCCCATGTTTGGATGACGATCTGTATGTAAGGTCACCGTACAGATGATGTGTACAAAAAATCTTGAAATTGCATCCCAGATGGTTGAAACTAGATCTGGTGTCTTCTTATCTCGTTCACTCGATCATTCGGGTACAAGTCTAGCCATGCAAATATATGATTTGTAGTCGAACATGGAAATACATCGTTTGATTACCAGCCAATGATGTGAGTTGTTAACAAATACAAGAGAACCACCACTAATGTCACTGGCCCTCAAGGTACTACAGTACATTTTGTAAGGCGTGAATAGATGATTTGATGTCGAACGCCAAAGAAAATATTTCAGTCAAAAGTCTGGAAGCGAGGATCTTGTCGATGTTGTAACAAGACTCATGGTACTGGAACATCATGTTTCTAAGTGAAATTCCTGGATAATTATTTGTCATCGACAGGAAGCCACCTTATTGTGAAACGAGAGTTACTGATTTCGGAGATAAAGGTATGACTTGATATAGTAATTTTTAGGGATGACTTTCATGAGAATGAAGGTTTATGAGTATTGCATAAGGATGAGTATTCACTGGATGACTTCTCTTGAACATATCGGCGACACTGAGATGAGTTGGCAGCATTGACCCAAAACTGAAGTGAAGGTATGATGAACCATAGCTATGAATGAACCGTCAAGAAGATTACCCAACCCAAACAGTCACAGTGATGGAGTGAAGTGCATTTTCAAGAGTGACCTGCTACTATAAAAAGTTCTGTTCACTTTCCCAAATTTTCCCTGGTCATTTGTCGACGAGTACCTCTTTATTTTTTAACAAGCTTGAGGAGGATCACATTTTCTTGATCTATAATTCAACCCTTCGAGCAAATAATGTATCACTATTTAATAATTTAACGATTCTAGCAATGAATGAAACTCGATTCTTGCCATGATCGACAAGCCCATCCCTATTTTATGTTTTAATGAGCTTAATGATAGTGATAGCCAGGTCATTTTTTATATTTACAGAGTTTGAAAAAGACGAAGAAAGAAAACTCCATAAGTACTTTTTCGTAAAGTTGTCGCTCAAATACGAAAAAGTGTAAAATAATATCTGAGAGAACCTCTTTAGTCATGTTCGACCAAGGCATTCCATTTTCGTAAATAATCTATCTCAGTCCAGAAAAGGGTTAAACTTGTACTGAGTATATATCAATTCATTTAATTTTACGAGCTCGAAAAGACAAGTGCTCAGCAATCTTTTCACATTATCGAAGTCTGAAAAGAGCTGATAGAAGACTCCAGGGGTTCCTTTTTTGCTATTATCGAAGCTTGAAAAAGAGATAAAAGTGCGCTTCAAATCCTTTTTAGTTTTTAACAAAGCTCGAAAAATAAGGAGAAAAAGTATGCTTTGTGGTCAACTCATTCTTGAAATAAATCTACACGACTAATCTATTCATCGGTTGTAAGACATGTTCAGAACAACATCGAATGGATTAAAAATACCTGTTTCATGATTAAAAACATAATAAAACCATAGTCATAGAAATAAATTCGATTTGCAAATAATTAAATGACTATTAAAAAGTGTTTTACTATTCATTTTTACCATTCCATAATTACCATTTTCATTTTGGAGCTCTGAACCTGATTTTTCCCCCGAAGTTCAGCTCTTGATTGTGATTAATTCTGTGGACAGATTTCATTTCCGTTTGATCTAGGTTAGTGATATGAACCTCTCTTTCCTTCAGTAATCATTTCATTCCAATTTCTGCAATTTTTTAGGGTTTGGGGTCCATAGGGTAAATTCTGCCCAAAAAGAGGGCAACGCACCCTTGATGTCGAAACCTGCATTGCATAGCAACTAAATTAAAGTTAGTTGCATAAAAAACGCATTATCTCTTATTAAAGCCTGTGTTGGGCGCAATCTATATTTTTGGTTTTTGCATTATGCCCAAAAATTGCCCAATTTTTTTCGTTGAATGGAATCTAATGGTTCTTATGGTTTTAGTTCAGGTTTCCATCATATTACAATGACGATTACATGGCGGGAAAGAGAACATGAAGAACAGGATATGATTGCCCTAAATGATCTGGGTATAGTAAGAGCCCTAAGAGATTGTGAACTGCTAAAGTACTTCAAGTTGTCAGGGATGAGGCAACAAATATAACTCTTGAAGTTCTTAGTTCGAGAATGGGATTCCGTGATCGAGGCATTTCATATTAAGAACCAAGTGGTTCCCATAACAATCAAGGATGTATACTTTCTTATAGGTTTGTCAAGGAGAGGCTTGCCTATTTCACTCTCAAGGTCTATTCTTGGAGGAGAGACAATGAGAGATTATGTATTGCAACATTGTTATCTAGGGGCAGAGCCAAGAAAATATGGAAAGATAAACATACGGGATGTTAGAGATTTTCCTTTGAGAACTATCTTTTTCACGATCACAAAACTTGTCGTCACTGTTACACTACATGTAGTGAATAGATCGTATATGCAGTACATGCTAGAGTGTATGGAGCCAATAGTATTCAACTGGTCTGAAGTTGTACTTTCTCAGATAAAAGAACAACTGAACAAAGCAAAGGGAGGAAGGAGAAAGAACTTTATTTATGGTTCGATCCTCATATCCTTCACCTTAGAATGGATTCCACTGATGCAGCCACAACATGTGACACTGGATGTGTCTAATCCTAGAGATCCGTGGATGCAGAGATGGGTAGAATTCATGGGTAGGCACGCAAGACAATTGAATATTGTGTTCTCGACTACATTATTCGCCTTCTTCCGACAATATATTATCACCATCAATGAGTATGCATACGCAGGCATTGATTTCTAAGGAGATCTAGATTTAGCATTACCAGAAGGCGCTCAGTGGGGTGAAATGGGTAAGAATTTTTTGACCATGTTTTTTATTTTACTAAGGTTTATACAATTTTTTTGTATTTTTGATGTTTTCCCAAGACTAAACTAAATGTTTGATGTAATGCAGATGTTGGTTGTGTTCAACTAGTAGAGGAACTGGAGAGTGAAGCAGATGTGCCATCAGAGAGGGCTGTCAGGAGAGAATTCCTTCAGTATCTTGATATGGTTGAGACTCTCGATGAGCTTCGACAACACATAGAGGGTTTTACCCTCGAGATTCTGGATTACCGGATAGAAGAGTTACCCATGCGACTGTAGCGACACACTATAGGTGTTCCTAACCATTGGATGTGATTACTACGTAGGATAGCTAGATATATAGCATGTTACCATGAGCACCACTAGTTTACTTTTGACATTTTGCATACATTTTGAGGTCAGATGATCGATGTGTCTTGGGCACAAATTTTTGTAAAAACCTATAACTATATATCTATATGATTTCAGCGTTTCCTATGTTTATTGTAAAATCCTATTCAATGACGTGAATTTTGTCTTTACATATGTTGCAAATGTCTGTCTAAAACTTGATTAACTAAAGAATCAATCAATGTGTTCAAATTTCTAGAAATGTGTTCATATTGAATAAAATCAAAGTGTCTTTCCAAAATTCGAACTCTTAGGAACAATCTACGTAGTGTTGGATTTATAACAGTATAAACACTAGTAATTTGTAATACCACAAGTTGTGAGTCTAACCTTATGATGATAAGGTTAATACAAAATGAAATGGCATCAGAGAGAACTTTGATCAACGCACTATACTCAGCGATATTGTTCGTCGATCTACCAATACAAATCCCTTGAAAACTCACTAAATCACCGTTTGGAGCAAAAATGGCCCACGTCGTAGAGGATAGATTCTGCATACTAGGACTAGCACCATTAGCATATCCAACAAATGGTTCCGAAGATTCATACATCTGCAATGAAATGTAAAGCAGATTACTAACGTCAAGAAAACTCTAAAAAAAAAACTAAGATAGTGAATGAAAATCAACAGCATAAATATACAATATAATATAAAAAATTACTACGCTCATGATTAATCATATTAATGTTTCAGATACAACCCATTTCTAGGTTGTGCCAATGGAATTCCATCGTAATCAACCAACTCATAGGCACCCTTAGCAAGAACTCTTTTGACAATATAGGGGCCATGCCATAATGGCTCAAATTTTCCTGTACCTATTACATCAACTTCTTGATCATAAATAAGGACCAAGTCGCCCTTTGAGAAAATGTGAGGCTGGAAATTTTTGTCATATTGCACCTTTATACGTCTCTTATGCACTTTGTTGGCCAATTGGGCTTCACGAAGTGTTTCATCAAGATGGATGAGGTTAAAAAGACCCGCTTCTTCTTCTGAGGTGTTAGGTAACAAGTCGTTTATGAGTTTTAACGATGATATTTCACATTGGATTGGTAAGATAGCTTCCAGACCATACACCAATTGAAAAGGAGTAAATTCAGTCGCATTTCTCAACGAGGTTGGATATGCCCATAAGGCTGAGTATAGGATCAAATTCCAATTTCTTTTATGAACTCCTATCATACGTTGAATCATACATTTAAGAATCTTGTTGATAGCCTCAACTTGTCCATTTGATTGTGGATAATAAGGAGTAGAATTATCATGTGATGATCCTAACTTGGCAGTCAATTCAGTCATCATATGGTTGCAAAAATTCTTACCATGATCTGTAACTATAGCCCGTGGGACTCCAAGCCGTGCAATAACATGATTAAATAAAAACAATGTAGTTGTCTATCGTGTGTTGTTGAATGTAAGCATCGCTTCGGCCCATTTGGTAAAGTAGTCGACTGCAACAATAATATAACCATGCCCCCCGGACGAACAAGGGTTACAAGTCATGAAATCAATACCCCATTTCAAAAATGGTCCCACAGAGACAACAGGATGCATTGGTGCTGGTGGTTTGCGAATTTTACAATAAAAAATATGGCATGCATGACAACTTCTGACCATGAGGATGCAGTCTCGAAAAATTGTAGGCCAAAATTAACCGGCATGGAGTATCTTCTGCGTGGTAGCATATCTAGATAAATGTCCACCACAAGCCCCAGCATGACAATCATTTAAAACCTTTTCGGCCTCCTCATGAGTGAGGCACCTCCTTAAAATGGTATCGACACCACGACAATAAAGTGTATCGCCGACGATAAGATAATCTTTGGCTTGGTATTGAATACGTTGTTGTTCAGAGAGAGAGGTATCAGGTTGAAAATTTTGAGTTTGGAGATAAATCATGAAATTTCCATACCAAGGATTAGATGATCTGATAAAAAACAGATACTCGTCAAGAATTGATGGTTCCGACATAGTTGCAGTACTATCAGAGGGAAGGTCACAGAGAAGCTCAGCCAAAACTAAAGACTTCTTTGACTTGGACTTGATGAATTCCAAATCAAATTCCTGCAAAATGACAATCCATTTTGAATATTTTCCCCCCAGCAATTGACATGATAAGATATAAGTCATGGGGTTGCAATCCAAAATGACAGTGGTCTTTCGGAGCAGGATATAGTGGCAAAATCTTTGAACAACTTGAACAGCTGCCAAGGTAACCTTTTCTACGTATGAATACTTAACTTCCGTATCATTGAGATTAATACTCAAATAATAGATCGAATGTTCAATTCCATCTTCTACTTGGACCAAAACCATAGCAATGGTCATTTCAGCCGTGGTGATATATAGGAAATAATCATTTTAATAATTAGGGGGGTACATTAATGACGCTCAGACAAGAGTATCCTTGACAGCATCAAAAGAATCTTGCACAAATTGGTCCCAATAGAAGGGAACCCCCTTTTTCAATAGTCAAGTAAATCCTTTAGCCATTTCGGCGTAGTTTGGAACGAACCTTCTTAGGAAGTTAGCCTTTCCTTGAAGTTTCTGTATCTGAAGTAAATTTTATGGCGCAGGCAAATCAAGAATGGCCTGAACCTTCAATGGGTCGATTCGAATTCCTTCTTTTGACACTATGAATCCAAGAAAATGACCAGAACCAACACAAAACACACATTTATGTGGATTGAGGCGTATTTTGTGGTGTCGACGGCGTAAAAAGATGGCTCTCAAATGCATCGGGTGATTAGTTTTATTTCGTGAATGCGTTGGTAAATCATCTAGATACGGTTGAAAAATGTGCTTGATGTCATTGAAAGCATAGTCCATGGCTCTCTGAAAAGTTTCCCTAACATTCTTTAAACCAAACAGTAGTTTCCTATAGGAAAATGTGCCCCAGGGACAGATGAATGATGTCTTATGTTGATCCTCTGGGCGGATATTGATTTGATTGTAGCCATAAAATCCATCCATAAACGAAATTTTTTTTCATCCAGCACAATTAAAAATAATATGGTCGATAAAGGGAGTAGGATAGTTGTCTTTTGGACAAGCAAGATTGACATCCTGATAATCGACGCACACTCTAATAGTTCCTTGCTTTTTCATGACAAGAACGATGTCGGAAACCTACTCAGCCAACGGAACAAGGTAAATGAAACCAGCACACAAAAAATTTTCAACTTCTTCTTTGATGGCAGCATCTTTCTTTAGATGAATAGGACAAAGCCATTGACGCACCGGTTTGACATCAGGATACATATTAATGGTGTGTTCAACAATACTAGTATCTATGCATGGAATTTCCTTGTAAGACCAAGAAAATACATCATGGAATTCATGAAATAGAGAGGGATATGATTTTAGTTCTTATGGAGAACAAGATACACCAACATGAATATTTTCTACAATGCCAGATTTGGCCGAAATATCGATAGAAATGGTTTCTTCAATATTTGACAGATTTCTCTCGGAATCGATTGCATTAATAGGTAAAGAATTCAAAAAGAAATTTTTTATTGATGGGTGATATAGTTCACTAAGATATTTTTCTTCATAATCAGGAAGATGGGAACGATGATGATAATCTTCCCATGGTTCTCCTCCTAACATCATGGCTTCCAAAATATTCTCATCTGTCACAAACATTAAGGAAAAAGGATCAGAGGGAGTACCAAATTCTAAGGAACGATCAACCCAAAAACTCGGCGACGCTGATTTTGGATTCGCCACCCAAGCCAGATATATTGATTGATATGCCAGCTCAATAGGGCTGGGCGGCAGAAACTCATACAACATAAAAATTTCAGAATCATCTGTACTCTCGCTTAAGCCAGATGGAGTGGAAGAGATCATGTAGCAGGTCTCTATACTTTCAATTTCTGCCGATGTCGCGGGCGGTGGTAATGCAAAGGTTCCCATGAGAGTGGAATCCTTTAAGAGTCCTACACCAATGTTCTGAAGTGCTAGTTGGGGTGCATGAACGAAAGGAACGCTTCCAGTTACCTACAAAGCGAAGGCAAAAAAGGATATTCGATTAATGATTGTGATAGTACCTTTATATGGAAAGGCAATCATTCTGAAATATGTAGAAACAATTGCAGTCATTTCATATACCCATGGCCTTCCAAGTAGAATATTATATTCAAGGGGTCTTTCAACAACCTCGACATCAACATACATTGTTTTTCCCCCTAGTTCAACATGCAGGTTATTAATAATACCACAAGGCTTATATGTACGTCCATAAAAAGCCTTCAACGTCGTTGATGATTGTGATAAGCGCGATGAGCCAAGTGACTTCCAACAATTTAGAGACATAATGCATGTAGATGCTCCCTCATCAATAATAGTGTGATGAAAAAGGTGATTGAGAACATTTACTTGTATGGAGAATGCCAATTTTTCTGGTAGTTGCAGCACATAGCCTGTATGATTAAAGACGGCAATATTAGAATCAGTCGGATCAATTCCACCAATAGCCGACAATAAAGCCTGTTTTTGGGAGGGACAATTTTGCAATACCTCGGGAGCATACATAGCTGAAGGGGATTGAGCCAAATATTCAACTATATTATAATTTTGAGAAGCTCTTGCTCAAGGATTATATGTTGATTTGTGAATTACTCCCTTTGGTGGCTTGATTGTCAATTCAGGAATACCAGTAGGCGGTACTGACTCCATAGACGGATTCGTAGTCGAGGTAGTAGGTTGATCAATGGCCTAACTACCATAATATTTATTATGCATTGACACCAAAATATCTGTTGAAGTTTTTGTGACGAATAACATAAGTACTTGGGAACTAGAAGTTGGATCCGTAGCAACCATGTTTGTGTCTAGATTTGGAAATTGGTCTGTCAAAACAGCTAACGCATGGGAAGTCTTGATGATTTTTGAGACTTCAGCGCGGTGAGGACAATCCCTAACAAGTGTTCCTCATTACATATTATGCATGGATAACGAGGTTTCCTAGGTCCAGATGATTGATCAGGTGATTTTTCTTGCAGGTTAGAAGTTTGTTTTTTCTTAGATTTCCCCTTTTTCTTACTTCCGGGTTGCTTGTCACTTTTTCCCTTGTCAAACGATGCGGCATTAATTTCAGAAGAAGGTGCAGGATCAGATACAGTAGTATGATGTGTGCTTGTAGTTCCAATCAAGTCGTCTCTAGCATGAGAGTCCTTTAATTGAGGATGAACAATAAAATTATATCTCGGCACGTTAGGAAATTTTTCATAGAGCGTGCCAGACTGAGTGTAAATCAAGTCTAAATATTGGGCATGAGCGATAACTTTCTCTTCTGTGACGATGCCACCCTTAGCTACATCCTCAGTTATATATGGTAACAGGGACTTAATGAACCATTCAGCAAGGAGTTGATGCTGAAGAAATGTCTTAACCATTCTACGACGACGACGCCACTCATGAATATGATCAGAAATGTGAGTAGCATTAGTCTGTTTGAAATTGGTCAAGAGTTCCGTTCTAGTTTCATATCGTATGGGTAGCTGGAATTGAGTCAAAAAGATAGTGGCTAGGGCAGTGAAATTATCAAAAGAATCTCTAAGTAACTCAATATACCATTTTGCAGCCGAACCTGTGAGTGTACGCTGGAAAAGACGTAGTCGAACAGAATCATCATTCAAGGAATTTGATGAACACCATAAATGATAAGTCATGACATGATTCGACGGATCTTATCCAGGGTTTCCATTGAATTTAGGAATATTCGAGGGTAATTTCTGAGGTATCACCAGCCACCAAGGAGCATAGTTAATTGGATCATTAGTTAGCCGATTTAAATCTGGTAACTCTAAAGTTGCAAAAAAAGGCAACTGTCTATTAAGTTCAGGTTGAGCATAGCCAGCGTAAGATGGAATTGTTTGAGAAACAGGCCTTTGAGCACCAACATAAGGAATCTGTTGCTCGTAACCCAGATAGGGGTTGTTTTGATAAGCAAATGCTTGAGGATTCTGTTGACCAAAACCTGGATAAGATACTTGTTGAAATGAAGTTTGAGGCATTTGCGCCTAAGGCTGCCAAGGGGTCTATCCACCAATGTTATAACCCAAATTAGGATAACTTGGATTTGGTTGATGGGTATAACCAGGTTGTGGCTGTGACATCCCATAAAATGGTAAACCAGCTTGTGAATAAATGATTCTGGATACAGGTTGTTGCAAATTAACTGAAGGATTTGGAGTCTGTGGACCCAATATTTGAGGGTATTGAGTTGAAAGACCCACTTGATAAGGTTGTTGTACAACATTTTGATTATGTAATAGGGGTAAAGATGTATTAACAAGTGGAAATGATGTGGGTGTAACAAGTTGAACTGGTTGATACGAGTGTACAACCATTTGTGGTTGAATAGGAAGAGTGGGCTTCCATTGAAAAACATTCATTTCGACATTAGGTTGACCAAAAAGGGACAGAGTACTGTCATATTGGGTGACCAAAGGTTGCCCCCGGCATGAGGAGGATAATAAGACGAAAATATTTCTCTCCAAATGCTAGTAGTCCAGTTGATATGGTACTTAAAGGAATAGACCCAGAAGGACTGGCTTGATATTTCCATGATGATGTATATAAAGAATCAAACCATTCAGTACTCACTATAGGATTACCAGTTAGAATACCGAACGATGACATTGGTAAAGTCCATGGTTTTGAAGATGCAGCAAAGAAAATCCAAGATAGTGATTTGTAACCTGATGGGACCATAGGGCCACCATGAAAATATGACTGGTGAAGTTGTAAACATCGACGGAGTAGTGAGGGCAGGTGCTGACGTAATTGGAACAGATGGCCCAACCAAAAATGTTGGTTCAGGCATAGTTACTTTACCAAATGTATACCCTTTTGGATCGACGAGAGTTTGAATAGGAACAGGATCAAAAAAAGAAAATGGTGACGATTGAGGAAAAGACTCGTACAGGTAAAGGTCCTCCCCAAAATGGGTTGGAGTTAAAGGTGTCTTGTCTTGTGGGATTTCTTCAATAGCAATTAAACCAGGTGGAAGTATTTCACCATCAGGCCCAAAGTATATTTCATGAGGTTGACTGTGTGATATGGGAGACTCAATGGCTACAAAATTTTTTGGGATGACCAAGGCAGGAACAAATTTCGGTTGTTTGACTTCAGGATTCAGATGTTCTGGAAAATAAGAGACAGGATCTGGATCAATTTATGGTTGAACAACGTCGGGTCCAGGAGGTATGGTCTCACTGATTGGATGGATCGTGACCACGGGTAGCTATGAGGACTCCATTTCGACAATAGTAGATGAACCGGGATGTGTATAAACAACTTGAGCTAACTCTAGTTTATGGGAAGATAATGTTTCACCAGAGGTACAAATTGTACTTGATTTTGCAGAGCGTGATCTCCTTCGCCTAACAGAAGTTACTTATGGTGCTAAAGGTGGTTTTAATGCTAATCTACGTGAATGATGGGGGAAAGGATTTTGTTCTTCCATGATTACTGATTTATTGTAACCAAAAACAAATAAACAAATGATGCCCAAATTGACCTATAATACCTGGAGTCATATAGCAAAGCCTAATCCCCTTCCTAGAATACTTTCTCCTTGATGTGCCTATCATGCCAAACCTTCCTCTATAATTGTATGATGTCAGTGTGGAGGAGAACCTGCACTTTGAATTATTCTAGGCCATTTAGTGGAAAAAACCTTTACTTATGTGCCCTTGTGACATCTAAATCCAATCGGGTTGTCATTCCGAGAGTGTTATATTCAAATTCAATATAAAGCAAAGCTTTCTTCCTATAAACCATATCATATGTAGTGGACCCAGTAGTTGTATTCAAAGTGGTATTATAGGCTCAAGTTTCCCCCACTAATCTGTCTGCCCAATATTTCATGTTGTTGCTCACCACCTTGGTAAGGATGTTTTCCAGTGCTCTATTGGTGACCTCTACTTGCCTATTTTCTTGAGAGTGGTAGGTAATAGATGTCATGTGCTTGATATTATATTGTCTTAGGATATTCTCTATCAAATGTGATGTGAACTAGACTCCTTCATCAGTGACTATATCCCTTGGATACCAAAATTTGTAGAAAATTTTTTCTCTTAAGAATATAGTCACTTTTTCTTCTGTTGTTGCCTTGAAAACCTTTGTCTCAGCCCACTTTTTAAAATAATCAATTCATACTATGATGTATTTATTTTTCCCATATGGTGAATCAATTGACCCAATGAAATCTATGTTCCACTTATCAAATGGATCTAATGTCACTTGAGGTTGTAGAGGCATTTCATCCCTGAGTGTAGGTTTTCCCATCCTCTAACACTCGTCACATCTGCTGGTATATTTTTTAGCATCCTGATGGAGATTAGTCCAATAGTAGCTAGCTTGCAAGGACTTGAAAGTTGTCCTATTAGCAACAAAATTACCCCCACAGTGCATCATGACATGCCAAGAGGATGTCAAATACTTCCTCTTCCTTGACACATCTCCTTAGAATCTTATCTGGTCCCAATTTGAAAATATTTCCACCAATCCAAGTGAAATGGGCACTCTTTCTCACAATTCTAGTCTTCTCCCTGGATGACAGATTTGGAGGAAATCTCCCAACAACCAATTAGTTCGCTATGTCAGCAAACTAGGGAGAGAGTAATGAGATAGAAAATAAGTGCTCATCTGGAATATTATCATCAATCATATATTCATTATCTGTAGGCAAAGTGAGTCTAGACAAAAAAAAACTGCAACTACATTTTCTTTCCTTGGCTTATCAATGATAGTTAAATCAAATTGTTACAACAATAATAACCACCTAATAATTCTATAATTCACATCAGGTTTTTTCATCAATAATTTAATTGATGCATGGATAATATGCACAGAATTTTGGTACCCAATAATATAATGTCTGAACTTATTCAAGGAATGGACAACAGCTAAAATCTCTTTCTTAGTGACAGTGTAGTTCAATTCATCCTTAGCCAAATTTTTACTGAAGAATTAAATGGCATAGGGAAACTTATCATTCATTTGTTCCAAATCTGCCCCCACAACTTTATCTGATGCATCAGTATGGATATGGAAAGGCAGATCCCAGTTGGGACCTCGAAGTATACGAGCATTAGTCAACTTTTCCTTTATGATTTCAAAGGCTTCTTGACAAAAACTTGACCAATAGAATTCAGATTCCTTGGCCAGCAATCCAAAAAATAGTGAAGCCACCTTGATAAAATACTTGATGAATCTCCTATATTAACCATCCACACCCAAGAAACTCCTAACATCTCTATGTTTCTGAGCAGTAAGCACCCATTTTATGATTGCAATCTTGTTTGGATCTACTTGTATCCCTGCATGAGATATGGAGTGGCCAAGGAAAATCCATGCCTTCATCAAGAATTTACACTTCTCAAGACTCAAAGAGAGATGCATTTCAATGCATCTCCTTAAGACTTTACCTAGATTAGAGAGGGTCCCCAAGGAATCATACCCATAAGGAGTGAAATAATCCATGTAGATTACCACTGAATCATGGACAAGATCAAAAAAAATGCTTAGGACTGCCCTCTGAAAAGTGGCAAGGGCATTTCATAGGCCAAATGAAAGAAATATATAAGTAAGGATTCCCCAAGTACATGTAAATTTAGTCTTGTCTTGGTATTCAGGGTTGATCTGGATTTGATTGTAACTAATGAATCCATCTAGGAAAGAGAATAACTTCTTCCCTACAAAACCATCCAAGACGTGGTCAATGAAAGCAAAATGGAAATGGTCTTTCTTTTTGGCTTTTTTCAACTCTCTGTAATCAACACAAATCCTCCACTTCCCATAATTCTTTGGGACTAAGACTAGAGGCGACACCCATTCACTGTTTGATATGGGGTATATGAGCCCTCCATCCAACAACTTTTGTAATTCATCCTTTACTATGTCTTTCAAGGTTGGGTAATTCATTATCCTTTGGGGTTGGTGCAAAAACTTGCATCCCTGTTTGATAAATATGGTGTGTGCAGACTGAGGGATCCACCACTTTCATTTATTTGTAATCCCACACAAAATCATCTAAGTTCTATCTGAACAGCTGGAAAAATTGTTATTCCTCTTTGGCCGAGCAAGAGGGATTGATCTTTAGGGTTCTATATGGGCCAAATTCTACAATATTGGTAGGATCAGGGACTGAGCCAACTGATCATAGCTCAGTCCAAGGGCTGCTTTCAGATTCTCTCACCATTTCATCAAGTGGAATGGAAGTGGGTGGTTGGTTTTGAGGGATATGGTCAATGAGGTCATATTCATCAGGTTTCCCGCCTCTGATAACAACATGTAACGTACAAAAAAGGTATGGTGTTGCATGGTACACTTAATCATCTTCTTCACCTCCAGCCACAAACTTAGATCATGCTTAATAGAAGGTTGAGCAGGACGATATAATACCATTTGTTTTGATAAGGGCCCATTCTTGATGGTCATTTTCCTAGCCCTACAACTGATATAGGCATAAGCAATGGCCAACCAAGGTCTTCCTAAGATAAGAGGATAACCATTAAACTTGGTTTTGGGTTGAAGTACCAGGAATTTAGTGGGATATTCCCAAGATTTAATAGAGACCATAACATCCTCAACAACTCCCTCAGGAGCTACTGTGGATCTATCTCCAAGTTTCAGAACTGTAGTGGTCTTTCTCAAAGCTCCTTGGAGGTTGAGCTTCATCATGGTTTCTTTAGTAATCACATTTATAGTAGCCCCAAGATCAATCAATTTATGAGGGACAATGATACCATCAATGTGCACATCTAATATTCGACTCCCAGGGTCTAGATATTTTGGTAAAATCACTCTCCGCAACATCAAATCAGATAATTGACCTACAACATTGATGATGGGGGTGTCTCTCTCATTTCTTCCGAGAATTCTGAAGCATTTATCTCTGATAATATTATTATATATGGGAACATCCCCAATATCCTAGAGAAGGGGTATATTTACACACAGATTCTTGAATTCTCCCAGAAGTTCAATCTCATATGGGGTGTGTTGGATAGGATGAATCAATCTCTCAAGAAAAGGAGGTGGATTTAATTGAGGGGTTCTCTCTTCCTTTTCCTATTCAATCTCTTCAGGTGGAGATGGTGGATGGTTATCTAGGAGAACTCTCCCAAAACTATGGTTAATCTCATGGATCTCCACAACATAGGCAGGGTAAGATGTCTCTCCACTGTAGACCTTTTATACTTGTTTGTTATTCAAGTTTGAATTAGGTTGAGAAAGTATATGAGGTTGATTAGGTGTACCAGGATGAGTAAGTTGAGGTTGAGTTTGGGGTGGAGGCAGTAAAGAAGGAGGTTGGTTGGGTTGAGGCCTCCACCCTTGTGATGGGTTTCTCCATTGAGGAGGTTGGGGAGCATATTTCTAAAATGTTTTATTGACCAGTTGAGGATGATATGGAGGGGCATAAGGCCAAGAAGGAGGTGTGGGCAATTATGGATGAGTAGAATAATACCAAGGTTTCAAGGGTGCATTTTTGTTTGAATTGTAGTAATAATAAGGTGCACCTTGCATGCCCTGTTGGTATGGCCGAGGTCCTTGAGGCCTACTTTTATTTATAAATAAAAGTCTCTATGATCCACCTTCCACCCCTTTGTATACAACTTTTAGGCCGGACAAGTAAGGAAATTTTTCTGTGGCATGGTTTTATTCACAGTCTGAGAAAACTTCTATGGCATTCATTGGGCATCCATTCCTATGGTTTCTTGTACTGCATATAGGGAAAAATATATCTAGATATCTCTATGCCTCCTCTTGTTTCCTTTTGATCTGCATGCTATCCATCTGCAAAGAAAAGGTATGCAACATTTCACTCTTTAAATCCTCCAACATGTTCCCTATCTCACTTTTGATGGATGAGGTGGAGGAAGAGGTATTGGCCAAGCCTTGATTACTTCTACCCTTTTTTATGGCTTCCCTAGAATGGTTTATAAACACAGTTTTGATGTCATCATAGGCCAACTGATAAATGTATCCTCTAGATATCATGTTGAGGTTTTCCAACACTTCCTCCTTGATCCGTCATAGAAGAACTAACTTGAGTGATCTAGTATCAAGGGTGCAAGTTTACCTCTTGTATTTCAGTTGAAACATTTCTTCATGGTCTTCTAAAGATTCATCAGGCTTTAGGATCACCCTAAATATTTCTTCGTTGGTTTATTTGGACCTAAAATAGTCTTTATTATTTTTGTAGAAGGACTCTTGCATTTGGGCCCAAGTAGTGATGTTGTCCGCAGGTACACCTATGAACCAACACAAGGTTGCATCCTTGAGGGTAGAGGGGAACAATTTAAACTTTTCTTGATCTGAGGCATAGTCATAAGTCCTACAGACAACAACAAACTCAAACATGAAAGTGAAAGGGTCCTTTGAAGTTAAGCCATGGAAGTGTGGAAGGGCTAATGTTTTTCATATTAGTCTCTCCATTGGTTTCACTAATGGGAAATACCCCTTGGTTTATGTTCTCATCCATAGTTGAATAGGCGAAGCAGCTTCCTCTTCTTCCCCAATAGGTTCTTTAAATTTTTCAGGGTGCTCACCTAGAGGGTTTTCTAGCTCACAATCACTGAAGAAGAGTGAAGGTTGACTGTGTGGGGATGTGAGGGTTTTTTATATAAATATTCCTTAGTTTTCCAAACTCCTACGAGGCATGAAATAAAAAAAAAAAATTGTTTCTTTTGACTTTTTCAAACTATATGCAAAACAAAAACATAAAACAATGCTTAAGCAGAAAACAAGCATTTACTTAGACACCTCCCTGACAACGGCTCCAAAAAGTGGTGAGCTCTGGCATTTCACCAAGAGTATTGCAACTCCAAAGGGCTACTCATCTTTACTTATAAACTTGGGGTTCATAAAAACTTAGAGGTGACAGTGCTATATGCACAATAGATGGATTCTAGTAATGCCACCCTCAACAAGGTATTTTGGTCAGGAATAATTTTGTTCCATTCCTTCTAATTTATTAAAGTTCATCTAGCTAATTTCATGCAAGGAGTTGCCTCTAATATAATATAAGGAAAGTGTCTATCAAACTTCTACTTGAAATTGACCCTGAAATCAAAGCATAAATAATTAACCTACTTGCTGAAAAAGGAAACTATGATATGGGAACACATTCATCTAGCTATCTACTCATTTGTATTAAATAAACTATTCTATAATCACACACTTCATCAAAGCATAAACCAACTCCTATCTACTATTTCATTCAACTTGTACTTTCATGTAAAATTAAATCTAATTTTGAAATGAAGTAAAATACTAATGCCTACTCTGTTTTTGCAACAAGAAAGGAAGGCGCTTTGGAGTGGCCTAAGGGTCTCTTCTGACCATGAATTCATATTTTGGGGTCAAATGCATCATACTGTAGGTTCAAAAGGAAAAAAGGAGCTAAATTTTAGTGAAAAGGTGTCCTACAGTGCTGCTATAGGATGTCCTAAAGTGCTACAAGAAACATACTAAGAGGTTTTTAAGGATGAAAAAGGTGCAAGGGAGGTTTGGAAATGTGAGAGAAGGTGGAAAGAGGCAAGGGAGAGGTGACGAGCACCTTGAGCCAAACTCATAATCCTTGTGAGGCATGTTTTTCACTTTGAGGGTTGCTCACGGTGGTGGTGAAGATGGTTTCACAAAACAGGGTTTCGGTGGCAGATTTGGAGGTTGGAGAGGAGGATGAATGTGATGAAAATGATCCTTTCTCTATATCTATATAAAACCATACAATCACTACACACATTCATGCATTTATTATTGACAAACTATCATGTTAAAGAGTGGAAAAGATGAGTTGAGTGGAAAACCCTACTTAACCTATGCTAAAATCTGATCTAAGAACAAACACAAATTATAAATTACAGTTTGCATATTATGAACATGATAATCACACTATCTAACTTTCCAAGAAATCATAAACAATCTATTTTTGATCTGTAGTTGGAGATCCTTCTCCTCAAGCTCCCATGAGAGAGGTGAGAAAGATAGGCTACAAGCACAATTTTGATGGATTTTTTATGCTACTAGAATGCAAAGAGACTAAACAAAATGTTGAAACATAAAGAGAGAATATAAATACACAAAAGGGACTTAACCAATGGATTTTGCCCTAACCCAAAAGCATCAACCTTCTGAGACTAAATCGGTGATGGAACAAGCAACTTCTCATTATCATTGCATAAAAATTTCTAGTACATCATATGACAATAAAAAACAACAATAAATCAGAGCTCAAAAGCTACCTAGCTGAATACCAATTTCGAATCCTAATGAGAAATTCCTTATGCTTATTTATAGAAATGGGTAGCCACCAACAACTCCCTAAAAAGTAGGAATAATTCCTCCTTGATCTCAGGAGGAGTGGAGCTTGGCTCCTGATAACTTTCACTTTACTTGGTTTCCTTTACCTTAGCGATGTTGGGAGAGATCTTGGTGTGATCTTGGATGATTGAGAGAGTTGAGGTATAAAAACCTCCTACAATATATCCTTGTTGTCTACTCTAATCCTTTAGGTTGAAAATAACTCAAAAATTGCTTCATTTCCTACAATTAATTTAGATTAGGCAACAAGACATTAAAAACATCATACACCCTTCTCATTAATAATAATGTGAAAAAAATGTAAATAAATGTGAGAGAGAGGTAACTTAATAGCTGAAGTATGGCATTTTAACCCCTTAAAATATAAAGAATGATGGGCTTATTCACTTACCTTCTGAAGATTCCTCATGGGAGGATGACAATTTTATACAAAAGCACATAGAACTACTCATGTGTTGAGGAAAACACTTTTTTGAAGGAGAGGTGCATGTAGGTCCCTATAATACTAGTATATTACCCTTATTGTTATTGTTGTGCACATGTATCCCCCATGTTGTTATTGTTGTGTCCCATATAATCCCACTATTGTTATTGTTGTCCCCTTACATTATTATTGATATGTAGGCACTGATTATATTATGACCCCTTAGACTCCTATATATACCGAGGAGGTATTATCATTTAAACAATCGAAGAATTGTTCATTTATGTAATGTAAAGGAGATTTCCCCTTTGAAGAGCCTCAGTTTTACTTCGTTGATCTATATTTTCTTCTATTTTGTGAGTTGGTTGCATAACATATATATTATATAATATATAATATATCACATATAAAATAAAATAAGACTTGTAAAGACCTAAAAATATGAATTTAATTCATTTCCTTGTAAACGGAATATATTATATTTGTTATTTAAATTTTGAATTGAAGTGGCAGGAGTATTTCATTTTTTAATATATGAGTACTTTAATGATGACGATGACAATGATGAATGTCCACTAATATCTATATGGTCTAGCCAAAATTAAGAACATAAGAGATTGATCAAACTTCTTTAACATTCTATTTGTAATCTCAAAAAGCAATGAGAGAAGTGTTCCCAGACCACCATAATTTTACTCGCATAAAAGGCCAAGAATGTCGAAGCGTGGTAAGTATTTTGAAAATTAGATTGAATGTGAGTATAACAAGGAAAATCTAATAGAAAGTGTTTTTCATCTTCCACTATCGTAGTAGCGCAAATGTGATAAACTCTTTCCTTCCATGGTGTTTTTGGAATTGACCAATGCCCAATTTCACTATGAAGCCAATAGAAAAATTTTGAGGTCTAAAATCGGACTCAAAAAAAAAAATGTACAAGAAAAATAAACTTATAATAACTAATAGTATCAAGACAATGATGTCAACCATGAGTGACGATTCACCATTTTTGGAGTAAGAAAGTAAAAAGATAAAAAATTTAAAAATTTAAAAATAAATACTTTTTCAACTCGTATTTTCAACTCATTCCCTACAGTTTTACTCACATTTCGAGCGGTAGCACCCATTGGATGCGGAATTTTATTCCCCATCCAACGATTACCTATATTATTACATATTTTTTATGGACTCTGCTACACAAAAAATAGGAAATACATGAGAAAATGTGATTACATGAATAATGTGATTGAAATCACATTTTCTTATGTATTTCTCATTTCTTTGTGCAGTAGGGTCCATCAAAAATATGAAACATGGGTACTCCTTGGATGAGGAATTAAATTATGCATCCAATGAGTGCCCTCATTCGAAATTTGAGTAAAAATGTAGGGAGATAAGTTGAAAAAACGAGTTGAAAAAGTAGTTTTTTTCTTTTTTACCTCTAAATTTTGATGATGTTATCTAGTCTATTTCCACTATTATTTTATAATTTTCCTTAGGAGGCTCATTTTAGACCTCAAAATTTCTCTAGTGTCATGAAAACTAGTTCGTATATCATCAATGTTGATTTTCATCTTAAGACTAGTCAAGACAAATAGATATTTTTTATTTTTTGAGATTGGGGGCGATCACCTCCTTATAATATCTAGTTTTATTTTTCCCTTTAACTCTTTATCACCTGAAAAAATCTTGTTAAATTATATTTGTAAATTAAATGATCTCCTTTATCCCCCAATGGTCTGACCAATACTCAACATCCTTATACCATCCTTGCTTGAGCTTAAGGTGAGGATCTTGGATCGAGTAAGAAAAAATCCTACGAAACCTCTTGGCTTCCATGTTGTATAAACTCTTCATATACATAAGATACCTAGTCATATCCATGCCTTCGATGGGGGGAATTCTTGCTTCGATCAGGAGGATAAGATAGGGAGTATTTCCTTTAAGCTTGATATTGTAGGATATAAATTTCTTTTGGTTCTACACAATGTCCGTACATGACTCTCTGGAGATACTATAACTCCAAATCTCTCATCTATGTAAATAACATGAGTGATGAGAGTCTCAAAGAGATGCTTTTGTTTATCTCATCTTCAAATATGTACTACCTTGAAAGTATTTTCAATCCCATAGTAAGATCTCCATCGTCCATTTATCCTTTTCTCAATGCTATAATTCCAATTGATCTTGTTATGGATGTCGACTCCAAGATATTTGTAAGAAGGAACTTCCTCTGAGTATTAATTGTCATTATAAAAGTATCATATGTGATATTTTTGGATTTAATTGTTATGAGTTTAGATTTGTCATTATTAACGATCATACGTAACTTGGTGTAGAAACCTTGGAGGATTCTTAGTTGTTTTCCAAGATTGTAATGGATCCTTGCTAAAAAAAAAATATCTTCAAGGAAAAGGAGAATATCATGATGACTATACCAGTAAACATTGGGCTAGAAAAAACTATATCTTCCCAATGCTCATCTAGCTTATCATTTTATATGCCAAAAAGGGTAGGGGATAAGAGACACCCTTTCTTGACTCTGATATTGCATTAAATTTATTTTGACCAACCCTCAATGTTCCTAAGCTTAGAAATAACATTATAATACATCTTTGTCATAACAACCCTCAATTCAAGAAGAACCATTATACCTTATAGTCTTTTTTATAGCCTTTTCTTAGGAACAATATCAAAATATTTTCTAAAATCAACAAAACAATAGAATAGATTATATTATTTATTGCAACATATTTCTGCAATGATCCCCAGAGTACCAAGATGGTCGATAATTGAATTACATCTCCTAAATCCAGTTTTTCCTTTAGGTATTTTGCCATGGATTTCAATTCATAGGCTAATGTTCTTTTCCAAACAATTATGTACACGTTGGCTAAAATGTGGCTAATCTTAATATTAATATATCTATAGGTAATGATTTTATTCCCATTTTTAAGGTAGACATAATGTAACTTTGTATCCAAGGCTTAGGGAAGCCTTGCTTCACTGTCAAATTAAAGATCTTGTGTATGTGAGGGATGAGGATAAGCCCTCCTATTTAAAAAAATTCATCTTGGTTGCCTTAAATATACTTATATTTCCCATTAGCAAGGTAATTAACATCAATATCAATGTCTTCCAAATAAAATATATCATATTTTATACAAGCATTCAAAATGGCATCCATGGCGTTAAAGGATTCATAAAGGTTTTTCAGGTATAAATTATAATGCTTGAAGGGATGCTAACTATTTTCTTTAGTTTTACCAATTAGAATTTTCATCCAAAACTTTCTAGGATTGGATTTAGAAAGGTGCAATATTTACTCCTACTTTCTATTTATCTGGTACATTTTCTTCCTTTTAATAATAGATTTGTGTGCATTTATCTTATCAAATTTTAAAGTTCGAGGTTGTTTGTGTTACATTGACTCAAGGTTTTCATTCCACACGAAAATAGATAAAGAATTATTTAAAAATTGGAGGAAAACGACATCCAATTCCATATCGAGCTTAGAGATGATGGCAGATACTTGTCCAAAGGATTTGGTACAATGAGCTTCAAGAGAGAGTCTAGTTCCCTTATCCATCTCAAGAATGTGATTTATTCTCCAGGATTGAAGAAAAACCTTGTCTCGGTATCATCCATTGAAGACAAAGGGTATGATGTTGTATTCAACAAAGGGAATGTCTACCTCGAGCATTCTACTTTATGACAAGTCAAGCAGATTGGTGTCAAGATCGAGAGCCTCTAAAGTTAGAGGTTGATGGATGTACAGCCTTAAGAAGCAACGCATATATTTATTAGAGTAGATATGTAGTGGTTGAGAAAGAGCAGTATAAAGCTCTAAATATGGAACCTCGACCAATATCTCAGTTTCAGTCTAAGCTAGTTTGCATTTGGGTTGAACAGAAGAATGATGATGATGAGAACCATAGCCCAGGGCGAGTGGAGGTGACCATTCAATCAAAGGATTCTATTATAGGGAGAGTTCAAGCCAAGGGGGAAAATTATTTGGCTAAGCAAGCTTAGAATAGAGTTGAGTGTCCAAGCACTAAGAATCAGAAACCCAGATACATAGGGTACATGGATATTTCCATTTCAGAAGGAGTAGATGCAACAACAAAGAACTTGGTAGAGTTGAAGACATATCTAGGTGGAAGAAGTTCTTATAAGAATCCATCCCTTGCTAGGAGGGAGTGCTAAAAATGTAGCAATAAACATCTTCTTTGACTTATGTCTTAGTCAAAGATGTAAATTCGAATTCAATCTCTTATATGCTTGAGTTAGTTGCCAATTAACTTGTGTGATGTGGCCTATCACCAAGTTATTGTCATTGAATTCAAGTTAGATGGATTTCAGTGATTTGTGGACCAGTTGACGGAAAAAATTAGCTAAGTAGTGGAGTTATCCCTAGTTTCTATCAGTTAAATAATCTCTTGTTCTAGAATAGAGATCTTTATGATTCTAGTTGGGTAGTTAACGTTTTGTTAACTCAACTTGCTCTATGTTAACTAGTTGCAGTTGTTAAAATTAACCCTAGTAGGTCACATGATTAGAATTTCCTATTGATATTTAATGAAGACACAAATTTAATTTATTATGGTACACATTTTTTTGTGTGTAGATCTTGAGAAGCAAGCAGAGCATTTTCTCTTGGGAATTGCGTAAGGAAATAGGAGAAATTCCTATTTTTTAGGGGGTAAATTGTGCTAGAAAATTGGAACTCTTAACTGTAGCAATTACATACAAGATGCATGCATATATCCATATTATCCTGATATAACAATATTTAACTTCTTGCTAACTACATAATCCTTCCACTGTTAATATTTTGCAGAAATTAAACATTCAATTGCAAACACATGAAGCAATAAAAACAATCGCATATAACACAGTTGTTTAACGGGAAAGCCTAAATCTGAAAACCCCAACTATCATATATTATGTATCATGGAGATCATGTAACAATCTCATACAAAGCTTAGCACATCAAGCTCTCAGTACAATCAATTTTCACACACTAATTAGAAGAAATCTGCAAATCCATGCACCGATTTCTTGCCACCTGCTAGCCTACCTCCACTGCACAATCCTTGTTGAAGAATAGCTCTGAATGAATTCGAATTACCCTTGCCTTGACTGCGCAATACTCATTGGAAACTCCAATGTGTGTGTGGTGCAATCAATGTATCACTATAGTCACAACAGATAGTCCATCTTTCCCTTTCACCTATCTCTCCACTGGGTCTCCACTGGAACTACCATGCACTGTAGTTAATTGTTGTATTGTTCAGTTCAATAATGAGTTATTATTTGTGAATTAATTAACTAATTAATTCACTCCACTCTCACAAGTGTATCATTCAGTTAGACTAGATACAACTAGCTCAACTGAGTTTAACTCCAATTACTGAGTTAAACTGAATAACAACTCCATGAACTACTCTTCCAACTTTGTCATACTTTGCCACTTTAGTTCTAACTGAGTCCTCCATGCATGAACCATCAGTAAACCCTAGGAATTGCGTAATTCCTTTAGCCCACTAATTGGCCAAATCTGTACACTGAAATTAAGTGCTCCAAGAGAATAAGTTGTTGTTTATTGTAGGATTATTATTAAGAGCTAATAATAATCGACACTTCTATTTTTAGATCGACGATCTATAAATATACTTCGCCAAATATTCTAAAAATATAAATTTCATATATTTTTCCAACTTGACCAACCATCCACAAATAGCATCCTGCAACTTCTGAAATATGATCACCATGTCTAAAAATAGACATAGTCTAAAAATAGACTTACGCCAAAAATAGCCTGCGGGCTAACTTAGTGAAGGAGACTCTTTTCACTAAGCTCGTCATCTTGTTGAATCTCAACACTCCCTCTCAACAAGATAGGGATTATCCTTCACCCTGATCCTGCCTCTATGGTATTTGAATTTTCTCCTAGTGAGCACCTTTGTCAGAATATCTACATCCTGATCTTCTGTAGGAATGTACTGAAGCAACATGATCTTCCACTGCACATAATCTTTGATATGATGATACCGGATATCAATATTTTTAGATCTATCATGAAACACATGATTAATCGAGAGTTTAATGCAACTCTGATTATCACAATGTATCATTGTAGGACCTAAATGTCAACCGAACAAACCGACCAGGATCTTCCTCATCCAGATAGCCTCACATGCAGCTTGACTTGCTGCCATGTATTCTGCTTTTGCTGAACTGAGTGCCACGGATCTTTGTTTCCTGCTGTACCAAGAAACTTTCTTAGATTTGATACTGAAAATCCCTCCTGATGTGCTCTTTCTGTCTGTTGGGCTACCTGCCCAATCTGCATCCGTGAAGCCATGCAACTTCACCTCATATTTCTGTCTGTACCATAAACCATACTCAGATTTGCCCCTGAGATACCTCAGGACATGCTTTCCTGCCTTCCAAAAGAGCTTGGTAGGCTTAACCATCGCTTGTGGAAGCCGGTTCACCTCATAGCATATGTCTGGTCTTGTATTAACTAAATACATGAGTGAACGCACCAACTGTCGATAAACAGTGGCATCCACTACCTCTGCCGATGTAGCATCCTCTTTCCTCCAATTTCCTGGAAGAGGAGTGTTGATAGGCTTGCAGCCTTGCATGTGAAACTTCTCCAGTATCTGCCGGGCATACTTGCCTTGAGACACAAACAGTTCACCTTCCCGCTGCCATATTTCCAATCCAAGGAAATAATGAAGGAGGCCCAAATCCTTCATCTCAAACTCCTTTGCAAGATCTGCCTTACATGATTGTATCAATTTCTCATCACCCGTTATTATTAAATCATCAACATAAAGAAAAATGATTAAAAGCTTACCCTCCACCACAATTTGGTACAGGTTTTCTTCCGCCTCACTCTTGGTGAAGCCAAGTCCAGTGAAATAGTTTTCGATCCGTGTGTACCAAGCATGAGGTGCTTGTTTCAACCCATACAGCGCTCTTTTGAGCCTTCACACATGCAACTCGCTACTGAAGATCTCAAATCCTTCAGGTTTCTCAATGTACACCTCTTCCTCAATGATCCCATTAAAGAACGCAGTCTTCACATCCATCTGATGAATGTGCCAACCCATCTGCGCTGAGAGAGAAAGGATTTTCCTTATGGAATAATACCATGCGATAGGTGCAAAGGCTTATTCATAATCAATCCCCTCGATCTGTGAGAAGCCCCGTGCAACAAATATTTCCTTATACTTCTCGATGCTCCCATCAGCAGCTTGCTTTACCTTATAGATCCATCTTTATCTTAAAACTGATTTACCCACCGGCCTTGGAAAAATCTCCCAAGCACTGTTTCTAACAATAGATTCATACTCCTCCACCATGGCATCTACCCATGTGGGCTCCTGCACTGCTTCTTCAAAAGAAGATGGCTCTATCACGATACACTTGCTCATAAGAGCCATGTATCCAGTAAATCGGTCAGATGAATGTCTTTGTCTGCGCTGTGATTTAGGGACTCCTACATCCTGTGTCGCGTTAAGATTCAATCTCTCAGCTTCTGTGGTATGCTTTCTGCCTTGTCTGATGTTTGGTTCTACATGAGTGGACTCCTCCACTCCATGAATCTCCTCCTGTGGTTGATCCACATCTAGAGGCTAATCTTTGGGAACAAGAAGTTCCTCCTCTGCATGCAAGTGTAGCTCCCTCTCAAGCGACAAGTTCATGGCTTTCACCTCATTGAATTTTATATCCCGTCGCACCATAGTCATATGACTGTCTAGAAAATACACACGATAATTATGGGGTGTTTCTGTGTACCCCAAAAATATCCCAACTTCTGCAGTCGGCTCCAGCTTCTTCCTGGCGTCCTTTGTCACATAAATGTAAACAAATGAGCCAAAAATATTCAAATGAGAAATATCAGGTTTCTTACCAGTAAAAGCTTCTTCAGGTGTACTCATGCCAAGTACTCTATGAGGACAATGGTTTTTCACATAAACTGCAGTGTTGCATGCTTCTGCCCACAAGTGCATCGGTAGGCCCTGGTCATGTAGCATCGCTCGTGCAACACCCACGATCATTCTATTCTTCCTCTCAGCGACCCCACTCTGTTATGGGTTATGAGGCGCTATGAGTTCTCTTATAATTCCTTCTTTTCTATAGAAGTCTTTGAATTCGCCTGAGATGTATTCACCACCATTATCGCTCCGTAGAGCTTTCACTTCCTTCCCCGACTCCATCTCCACCAATGCTTTAAACTCACAGAACTTTGAGAATGTTTCGATCTTTTTCTGAATGAAGAAGATCCAACATCTACGAGAATAGTCATCAACAAATATAACATAATACCTGTGTTTTTTTGTTGAAGCAACCGAGAAATGTCCACACACGTCTGTGTGAATTCTCTCCAGGATCACCGAAGCACAATTATCCTTCTCATGAAAGGTGGTCTTCAGAAACTTACCCATAGTACATCCCTTGCACTGATCTGACTGCACAAGAGTACCCTTGGTAATTCTAGTAGAAATCTGCTGCAAAATCTTCAAAGCGCCATGGTGAAGATGGCCCAATCTCCTGTGCCATAATTCGCCCTCATCCCAACTCACCACTTCTTCTGCTTTCCCCATCATTGCAGCATAGCCATCTACCTCCAGCTTGTAGAGATTATTAACTCAAATCCCTATCCTCTTGGTTTGACCCGTTGTTTTATGTCAAAGGAAGGTTTTCCCTCACTGAGAACAACATCATAACCTTTGTCTTCCAACATTGCGACTGAGACCAAGTTCTTCTTCCGACCTGGAACATGCATAACTTCCTTCAACAAGAATGGATTACCGGAATCCCTCTCAAAGGTAATGGTCCCAATTCCAGTCACACTATATCTACCATCGTCGCCCATCTCCATATGCATCTGGAGGTCCTTCTCCTCCAAGTCACTAAACAACTCGTTGTCTCCCGTCATATGGAAAGACGCACCACTATCAAGATACCACACCGATCCCATATAGCTTGAAACCAAGCATGTGATCAAAGATAAATCAAGTTCAAATTGTGAGGCTAAGGCCTCTCCAAATGCAGCTCCAGCAACCTTCTTGTTCTTCTTCTTCTATGGGCAATTAGTGGCGAAATGCCCATGTTCGTGATAATGAAAACACTTCACTTTGGACAAATCCTGCTTCTTGCCTTTAGCTTCAGATTTTAAAGGAAATTCCTTCCCCTTCCCTTTCCTTGCTTTAGCAGCCAAAGCACAATTCTCTTCATCTTCATTCTTCGATGAAGAGCCATCCCTGGTACCTCGCCTTATCTCCTCCTGCACAAGATCTAACCAAAGTCACTCCCATCCTGACAATTTCTCTCGTCCATTAACAGAGTCTTCATAGCTATGCCAACTCTTCAGAAGCCCAAGGAGAGCCAAGCTCACCAAGTATTCATCATCAACAGTAATCCCCACACTTCCCAGTTCATCCCTACAGTGGACAAACTTCGTGAGATATTTTGGAATACTGTCGCCCTTCTCCATTTTTATTTTTCTGAGCTTATCTTTCAGCGCCAACATCCTCTGGTCGTTGCTGCTTTGGAAAAAATCTGTTAAAGCCTTCCACATTAAGAATGGAGTGGCTTTCCCATGAATTCTAGACACAATATCGTCCTTCACACCTTCCAACAGAGTTCTTCTTGTCTTTTATACCTTCTTTTGCCATGCATCAAGTAATGCAGCATCGCTAGATCTCGGCTTAGGAATGTCGCTATCGATGAACTCCTTCAGTCTATTATCCTCCAGCACTGCCTCCATCCTATCCTTATAGGCTATGTAATTCGAGCTCCCATCAAGGGCATACTCCAATTGCAACCCATTGAAATACATTTCAATGTATACTCAACTGCCGCACCAAGAATTTTCTACAGCAAATTCGAATTGTCCACCAGCAGAAACTCAACAATTCTTCACAATTGCAATCTTCAAGAATTAACACTTCTTTGATACCATGTAGCAGTTATATACAAGATGCATGCATATATCCATATTCTCCTAATCTAACAATATTTAACTTCTTTCTAAATACATAATCCTTCCACTGTTAATATTTTGCGGAAAATAAGCATTCAATTGCAAACACATGAAGCAATAAAAACAATCGCATATAACACAGTTGTTTAACGGGAAAGCTTGAAGCTGAAAACCCCAACTATCATATATTATGTATCATGGAGATCATGTAACAATCTCATACAAATCTTAGTACATCAAGCTCTCAGTACAATCAATCGTCACACACTAATCAGAAGAAAGGAAATACGCAAATCCATATAACGATTTCTTGCCTACTAACTTGCCTCCTTCTTATTAATTCTTGACAAAATAGCTGCGAATGAATTTGAATTACCCTTGCCTTGACTATTCAATCCTCATTGGCAACTCCAATGTGTGTGTGGTGCAATCAATGCATCACTATAGTCACAACAGATAGTCCATCTTGCCCTTTCACCTATCTCTCCACTGGGTCTCCACTGGAACTGCCATGCACTGTAGTTAACTGTTGTATTGTTCAGTTGATTAATGATTTATTATTTGTGAATTAATTAACTAATTAATTCACTCCACTCTCACTAGTGTATGATTCAGTTAGACTAGATACAACTAGCTCAACTGAGTTTAACTCCAATAACTTAGTTAAATTGAATAACAACTCCATGAACTACTCTTCCAACTCTGTCATAACTTTGCCACTTAGTTCTAACTTATTCCTCCATGCATGAACCACCAGTAAACCCTAGTAATTGCATAATTCCTTCAGCCCACTGATTTTCCAAATCTGTACATTGAAATTAAATGCTCCAAGAGAATAAGTTGTTGTTTATTGTCAGATCATTATTAAGAGCTAATAATAATTGACACTTTTATTTTTAGATTGACGATCTATAAATAGACTTCGCCAAATATTATAAAAATAGAATTTCATCTATTTTTCCAACTTGACCAACCATCCAAAAATAGCATCCTGCAACTTCTGAAATATGATCACCATGTCTAAAAATAGACTTGCGCCAAAAATAGCCTGCGGGCCCACTTAGTAAAGGCGACTCTTTTGACTAAGCTCATCATCTTTTTGAATCTCAACATTAACAGATATTATTTTCCAAAGTGTTGGGAAAGTCTTGTGTGGAGTTGATCATTATTGCAGGGGATTTAGGCTTGAATAAGATTCTATGTAATATATCTAATTTCTCAATTGATAATACAAGCAAGAGGGGTTTTCCCCATTGGGTGCCCTACATAAATTTCTATGTGTGATTGTGTTTCTATTCATTTTCTCTTGCTGTGGAATGTTGGTCGAGAAATATTATGTATTTATCACATCAATTTTCTCTCATTAGCAATTCCAAGGTTTCAAGGATTTTCTACAGGGTATCAGAGTTGAAAACAATATAGATACCAAGTTCCTTTATTATATTCAAAGCACATTGAAGAGGATATCAGTTGGTGAAGGAATCATGTAAACTTATGGATTGAGGAAAAAACATGAAATAGAAGGGAATTTGAATTTTTTTTGCATGGAAGGACATAATGGAGGTTGTGTTAGATGATAGTGGGGTTTTGGAATACATCAAGACTAATATTCCTAAAATCTCTCGCATTAGATGCACACCAACTAACTCAATGGAAGAAGGACATTGCCAATGTTCAAAGGATGATCCTAGAAGGAGTAAGGGATGAAATTGTTCCAAATTTTCATGGGAGGGAAACTTCATTCCAGATGTGGAAGGGCCTTACTGATCTATTGCAATGTTGTAGTGATGCCAGAAAACTAGCTTTGAAGAACAAATTGAGGAACATTCGAATGGGAAAGAATGAAACCATTATTACATATCTATCCAAGTTTTCTCAAGTGAGGGATGAACTTGGAGGTGTTGGAGAGAGAGTTCCATCAACATATATCATAATCCTTGCTCTTCTTAGGCTTCACAAATCCTAGCAAAGTTTCCAGGATGTTATGAATGGCAGAGATAAGCTTTCTAATTGGGAGAAATTGTGGTCAGGTCTCGTGCAAAAATATATAAGGAGGAATACAAGAGATGGAATCTCGACTAGGACTAATGAGGAGGACAACTTTTAAATAGATCGTAAAGGGAAGAAATCCAAGGGAAATAAGGCCCAAGGTAAGACCGAATCTAGTCAAATTGGAGGCAAGAAAAATAAGGATATTAGCAAGATAGAGTGTTTTCATTTTCATGAATTTGGGAATTATGCTGCAAAATGTCCAAACAACAAATCCAAGAAGCATGTGGAAGCAACATCAGGAGGAGAAGCTCTATCCTCTAAGTTCGAATTGGATTTCTCTCTAATAACTTGCATAAAAATCTCTATTCGAGGTAGTTTTTTGTACATTGACTCAAGGTCCTCATTCCACATATAGGGGATAAAGAAATTTTTATCAGTTTGGAAGAGAAAGACATGAAATTCCATATCAAGCATAGAGATGATTGCAGATACTTGACCAAAGGAGTTGGTACAATGAGATTTAAGAGGGAGTTTGGTTCCCTTCTCTATCTCAATAATGTGATATATGATCTAGGATTGAAGAAAAAACTTTCTCGATAATAGTCATTCAAGGAAAAGGGTATGATGTTGTATTCAACAAAGGGAATTTCTACCTCAAGCATTATTCTTCAGGACAAGTCAAGTAGATTGGTGTCAAGATCAAGAGTCTCTATGAATTGGAGGTTGATGGATGTGTAGCCTTGAGCACCAAGGCAAAGAGTTCTCAGAGTAGAGATGTTGTGTTTGAGAAAGTGCAGGATAGATCTCCTCAACCAGTATCTCAGTTTCACTCTAAGTTAGTTGGTATTTGGGTTGACCAGTAGGATGATGATGATGAGAACCATAGCCCAAGGCGAGTGGAGGCAACCACTCAGACAAATACTTCTATTATAGTCGAAGAGTTAGAGCCAAGTGGGTAGAGGATTTGGTTAAGGGAGATAAAATGAGGGTTGTGTCTCCCAACACCAAGAAGAAGACTCCTAGATACACATGGTACATGAATGTTTCTAGTTCAGAGTGAGCAACTACAACAACAAATAACTTGGTAGATCTTAAGACAATATAGGTGGGTGAGGCTCTTCCAAGAAGCCCTTCCTCGCTAAGAGGGAGTGTTGAAAATGCAGCAAGAAATGGATACTTTGACTTGTGCCTTGGTCAAAGATGCCAATTAAAATTCAATCTAATGGATTCTTGATTTAGTTGTCAGTTAAATTGTGTGATGTGGCCTATCACTGAGATATTGTCACTTAATTACATTTAGATGGCTTTCAGTGAGTTGTGGACTGGTTAATGGCTAAAATTAGCTAACTAGTGGAGTTATCTCTAATGTATATGAGTTAACTAATCTCTAGTTCTATAATAGAGATAATTTTGATTTAATTTGGGCAGTTAACTTTCTGTTAACTCAACTTACTCTTAGCTAACTAGTTGCAGTTTCTAAAATTAGCCTCATAGGTCATGCAATTCAAATTTCCTATTGAGATTGAATGAATACATAAATTGTATTTATTATGTTACACAATTTTTTTTGTGCAGAGCTTAAGAAGCAAGAAGAAAATTTTCTCTTGGGAATTACACAAGGAAATAGGAGAATTTCTTATTTTTAGGGGCATAATTGCACTAGGAAATAGGAGATCGTAGCAAGATTTATTTGTCTAATGTTGGGAAATTCTTGTGGGGAGTTTATCAATATTGCAGGGGCTTTAGGCTTGAAGCAGATTCTATGTAATAGATCTGATTGCTCAGTTGATAATACAAGCAAGAGGGGTTTTTCCCAGTTGGGTTCCTCAGAAAAATTTCTATGTGCGATTGATCTATGTGTATTTTCATTTCTATTCATTGTTTTCTTTCCGCAAAATTTTGATAGAAATATTGTGTCCTTTTCACATCAGTTTGTTCTTATTATAAATTTCAAGGTTTCAAGGATTTCTACAATAAATATTTCTTATTTCTAATAATTGTCCAATTACCTTTAATTTTGGCTTCCTTCACTTTTTGAACCTCTTTCCTTAATTCAATTTGGTTTGCTGGAATGAGGCATTCATTTATGAAAATTCATGTCCTTTTAAATATTTTATATTTATTGATTACCCCACATTTATGGTCCCTTCAACTTACCCTAACCTGGTTCAATCTATCTTTATGCTCGAGTATCTTTCCAACTTTCTTGCTTCTATGAGATAAGTTGTTTCAATTTTTTACTCATATTTTAGTTATTCTTTTACTATTATGAATGTGTCATCGTCTTTCTCCTCTTGTATACCAACATTTATATGATTCAAGGCTTTGTTATTTTTCTCATGATCCAATTCAATTAGCATGTTCATTTTATTTTTTTTAGTTTTGATGTCGAATTTATTTTTCATACTAGTTAGGGACAAATTGTTATTTAGTTTTTCTTTGAAGACTTTAATTTCAAAGTACTATTTTTTATTTTATGTTTCTTATAGCTCATGTACTAACTTTTGTAATTTAATTTCACACCCTAATATTTTATTTTCTAAAAATTGAATTTTTTGTAGAACATTATAGGAAGATTTTCTAGAATGACTTTGTTCAATATCCCTGTTAGATTTAATATATGTGGTGAAATACTCATAATTTAATAAACAAAAATAAATAAATAAATAAAATAATCTTATGTACCTCATTATTAGTGGTGAAGTAAATTTCCACATATATCTTACAAGTATATTGTTACAAAAGTATTGTGTGTTGGAGTATATACCTAAATATATTGTTGCAAAGTTAATGCGAGTGTGATTACACTGATAGGCATCCCCCTTGTTGGAATTTCCTACTTTAATGATTTTTCTAATTAATCATCTTGATCCAATGGTCTAATTGAAAGATGGCAGTATATTCCCGTCGTTGCCACACATCAACGAATCAAATTGCAAGTGATAACTTCCTTTCATATCTAAATAAGGTATTTAAACCATGTTTAAATTAATTTTTTACTGAAGTATGATTAAAAATCTACTATGCCTACCCTTAATCACCACATATAATGATTAGTACCATGTATGAGGATTAAGGGAAAATAAAATTAAAAATAAAAAATAAAAAATTGTATTGAAACGTGGCTATGTGTGTTGAGATGTGTGTTATGTAATTTAGAATTTGATATGGTGGTATGTGAAGAGTTGGGTTTGCATGTGCCAAATGGCATTAGCCTTTATGTTTGTATGAACATTATTAATAACCCCATTTCCACATTGCCACAAATACAAAATAAAAATAAAATCAATAGGTATGGGCACATGGCAACCATGTTTGTAGCGACAATGATTAACTGCTCACAAATAAATTTAAAAAAAAAAACATAAAAAATATGCATTGTAAGGTCATTCATTTCATTAAGTGAGTGATATGCAATCGTATGGATTCATTTCATAAGTGGGTGGTATCTAATGGTTTTGTATGCAAATTTTTCGACACATGGAAACTATCTTTGTAAAGATGTATTGGATTTATTGTGTCAAGTTATTCATATTTATGTTACCACCCTTTTATTTTTTATTTACTTACATTTCATTTAATATTCTATATATTTGAAACGTATGTTCTTTAAGCTCCCCGAAAATAACTTTATACCAAACTATATATACATTGTTCTCAAAAGAATTTGAACACTTTCTCAGAAAGCCCATGTTCCCCTTCTTCAATTTGCCATTCAGGTTTGGGTTGTTTATAATTTTATATATATATTTTTTTTATATTTTATTGTTGTTTTATTTTATTGGTTTTTTTAATGTTAATAAGTTTTACTAAATTGGTTTTGGTTTGCAGGTTTGTAGACGTTCAATACAGAGGTTTCCAAGTCCGATTTGATATAGAGGTTTTATTGCGGCTCAAAAAAGTGTGTAGAAATTTCAGCCATTAATTTTCTTTTTGAAAAAATCAGGGATTTTGATATAAATGTTTCAATGATTAGAGGGCTACCTGATTGGCGAACTAAGCTACAAGATTTCTTGTAACAAACTTCGCAGGATACAATTGCTCATCCATTTTCTGGCAAAATGTTATTCTCTTTTTTATGAAAGTTGTGAAAGTTGTTGGATTTGACAGTAATACCTTTATGCTTTAGGTTACTAAAACTTGTAGCTAACGAATACACAAATATTGAGAAAAAAACAAAATCGTTATAGGTGATGGTAGGTCATTTTCAAAACAATTGAAATTTTTTGAGTATATTCATCGTGTTTTGCTGATTTTTACGGAAAATTGTAAAATGTAGTAAAATAAGTATTAAAATAAGATTTTCTCCTTTAACCCAAAACCTAAAACATATTGAGGATCTTGTCAAATTATATAATTTTTTATTACAGTTGATAATTCAAGGAAGCGAATGGAAAACCCTAATGAGTCATTCACGGAAATTGGCAGCAATGGTACCCAACATCGATATTATGGGTTGGGGAAGGCTAATAGACACAAATAAAGCCTTGAGTTAAGCTGTAAACTCATATATGATAGGCTCGCCCTGGAAACCTTAAAACAAAAGAAGTGGCACGGTAAAAAGCTGTTCAAATTAGGTGATTTCTGTTGAGAATAATGCTTAAATATTTATGTAATTGCTGAAATTAGTCAGTAGATTTTGTGATTCTATGTTATTAAGAATTAGTGCAGCAAATTATTAGGATGGCCAGTGCTCAGAATCGTTGGCAGTAGTCAGAATAAATAATTAGTATTTGATAAAAAATAGAATTAGTAATAGGTTTATTATATAAGAATGTATTTACATAGATGAAGCAATGTGAGATTTACAAGTTGATGAGTGATCTCATTTGATCTGTGTTTTTTTAGTTTTATTGTCTTTCATTGGTTTTTTATATGTCATAATTATTCTAGTTTATTAGCTGTCTTAGAGAGCAGTGGCCATTTCATATTCTACAATTAGTATCAGAGCAAGTACATTTGTTTTGGGTTAAATTTTTAATTGTTGGAATTTCGCCAAAGTTAAAAATGTCGAATTATAACATGCCTGTTCCAGAATTTGATGGGAACGACTATGATTATTGGTGCATTAAGATGCTGACCTTTTTTATTGGAAAATATTTGTGGGAGATTGTTGAATCAGGTTATGATGATCCAGGAGATTGGAATGCCCTTACAGCCAATGAAAAAACAACAAGAAAGGAAGCAAGGAAGAAGAATGCTCAAGCATTGTTTCACATTCAGATAGCTCTTGATAAGAGATTATTTCCACGAATATCAGGAGAAACAACTGCCAAAGATGCCTGGAAGACTCTTCAAGAACCTTACCAAGGTAGTGATCAAGTTAAGGTGGTCAAGCTTCAGACATTGAAGAGAGAGTTCGAGAATCTGAAGATGCAAGAAGCTAAAAGTATAAGTGACTATTGTGTGAGAGTCAAAGATGTGGTCAATAAAATGGCTACACTTGGGGAAATCGTAAGTAATGAAGTTTTAATAAAAAAATTATTGAGATCGTTAACACCTAGATGGAATAATGTTGCCATAATATTAGAAGAAAGCAAGGATTTGACACAATTAAAGTTTGATCAATTGGTTGGATCTCTCATGTCTCATGAAAAAAGATTGAAAGAAACTTTTGAAGTTGTTGAGAAAGCTTTTTCCTCTAAATTAAAAATTACACATAATGAAGATGCAAGTAGCAGTAGTGCCAAAACCAAGCAAGATCGAGGTAAATGGAAAAGCCAAAAAATTTCTAAAGGTAGAGGCAGAGGTGACTCAAGAGGAAGAGGTAGAGGTAGATTTGATAAGAGAAATGTTCAATGTTACTATTGTAATAGACATGGCCACTTTGAAAGAGAATGCAGATTGAAAGAAGGTAAAAATGCTAACTATGCTCAAGAAAGTAATGAGTATCCTCCAGATCACTTATTTTTATCTTATGCCAAAGGTGAAAATACTAGTAAAGATGTTTGGTACATAGATTCTGGATGCTCTAACCATATGACAAGGAATGAGAAATTGTTTTCAGCCAAGGATGGAAGTTTTAAATCTAAGGTCAAGCTTGGTGATGATAAATCTTTGGAGGTTGCTGCCAAAGGAGCTATGGAGATCCAGACAAAACAAGCTATAAAGAGTATTCATGATATTTATTATACTCCACAATTGAAGCACAATTTGTTAAGTGTTGGGAAGCTATGTGAGAAAAATTACAAAGTAGTCTTTGAAAATAAGACATGTACTATCTATGATAAGAATAAGGGAAATAGGGTGATCACTGTTGTGCCTATGACAAGAAATAGGATGTTTCCCTTAAGGTTTGATGAACATAGCAACACCCTTGCAAATATGGCTTATGAGGATTCAAGTTGGCTATGGCATCTCAGGTATGGGCATTTAAATTTTCACTGTTTGAAGCTTCTAACCTCAAATGAATTAGTTTATGGTTTGCCCAAGGTAGACGAGAATAAGGAGGTTTGTGAAGGATGTGCTAAAGGAAAGCATGCAAGGGAAAGGTTCCCAAAGGGAAATGCATGGAGGGCTCATCACCCACTTCAGCTTGTTCATTCAGACATATGTGGTCCTATGCAGACTAATAGTTTGGGTAAGTCATCATATTTCATCACTTTAATTGATGATTACTCACGAAATTGTTGGGTATATTTTTTCAAGGCCAAAAGTGAAGCCTTGGATACATTCAAAAATTTCAAGGCACTTGTATAAAATGAGAAAGGGTCCAAGATCAAATGTTTTCGGACTGACCGTGGAGGAGAATTCTGCTCAAAAGCTTTCCAGATTTATTGTGATATGAATGGCATCAGGAGGCAACATACTACAGCATACACACCCCAACAGAATGGCGTAGCTGAACGGAAGAATCGCATTGTGGTTGAAATGGCAAGGTGCATGTTACAAACTAAGGGATTGAGAAATTCTTATTGGGGAGATGCAGTTGCTACAGCAGTGTACATCCTCAATGGTAGCCCCACTAGTGACTAGAGAAGATGACCCCTTATGAAGCTTGGTATGAAAAAAAGCCTAATGTTAATCATTTCAAAGTTTTTGGTTGTTTGGCTTATGTGCATGTACCTGATAAAAATAGGAAAAAGTTAGATGCAAAGAGTGAGTTATGCATTTTCATTGGGTATAGTGAGACAAGCAATGCTTATAAATTGTATAATCCACTCACTAAAAATCTTATTATATCAAGAGATGTAATTTTTGATGAAGGGGGAGTTTATGGTCATCAAAAAGGCCATGTTGAGAAGACAAAATTTGTTTTGAATGATGATATAATTGCTGATATTGAGCAGCCAACTAATGCTTCTGTATCTAGTAGTTTAACTCCACCAAGCAGTCCTTCATCAATTTCATCAGCATCAACTTCAAGTCCAACTTCTTCTCCAAGTTCTACAAGGAAGGTAAGGAGATTGAGTGACATATATCAGAGGACTGCAAATCAATCACAAGACGAAAACCCAATAGGTGAGATGGTGAATTTTGCTTTATTAGCGAAGGCTGATTTTGAACCATCATGTTTTGAAGATGCATGTACTAATGAGTTTTGGGTGCAAGCTATGCAAGAAGAGATAGATTCCATTCATAGGAATGACACTTGGGAATTGACAGAGCTTCCGCATGACAAGAAAAAGGTTGGCACCAAATGGGTCTACAAGACCAAATTTAACAATGATGGGAGTGTTGAAAGACACAAGGCAAGATTAGTTGCCAAAGGATTCACACAAAAGTATGGAATTGATTATGAAGAGACATTTGCACCAGTAGCAAGACAAGAGACCATTAGAATGTTGATTTCATTAGCAGCTCAGAAAAGGTGGAGTGTACATCACATGGACATGAAAAGTGCCTTCTTGAATGGGTACTTAGAAGAGGAAGTATATGTGGAGCAGCCACAAGGTTTTGAAGTGGAAGGAAAAGAGAATAATGTCTACAAGTTGAAGAAGGCTTTGTATGGTCTCAAGCAAGCACCAAGAGCGTGGTATGCTAGGATTGATGGATACTTTCAGGAGAAAGGCTTCCAGAGAAGTAAGAATGATCCTACCCTTTACTACAAACAAGAACGTATTGATATTTTGATCATAAGTTTGTATGTTGATGATCTATTGTATATGGGTAGTAGTTCCAAAATGAATAATGAGTTCAAAGTTGCTATGATGAATGAATTTGAGATGAAAGATCTAGGTCTCATGAAATATTTTCTAGGAATGGAGGTTTATCAAACTAAGGATCAAATTTTCATTTGCCAGACAAAGTATACACATGATATGTTGAAGAAATTTGATATGCTTGATTGTAATGGATCCCCTACTCCAAGTGCTCAAGGAGTTGTATTATGTAGGGATGATGGTGCTGATTTAGTTGATGAGACAACTTACAGAAGTATTGTGGGGAGCTTGATGTTTCTAACCCACACAAGACCTAATATTGCATTTTCAATTTCACTTGTTTCAAGGTATATGAAAAATCCATCTCAAATACATATGAAGGCAGCCAAGAGAATTTTAAGGTATTTGAAAGACACTCTAAATTTTGGTATTCATTACTACTCTGCTGAAAAGTTCAATCTTGTTCGATTTAGTGATTCAGATTGGGGAGGTAGTGTGGATGACCGTAAGTCCACATCTGGAAATTGTTTCTCTTCTGGTTCTGGTTTTATTACTTGGAGCTCAAGAAAACAAAGCATTGTTGCCCTCTCATCCACAGAAGCGGAGTATGTTGCAATTACTTCAGCAGGTACACAAGCTCTTTGGCTCAGAAAAATTTTGGAAGAAATTGGAGAGAAGAAAATTCAGCCTACAATGATTTATTGTGATAATGTAAGTGCCATCAAGTTAGCAAAGAATCCAGTTCATCATAGCAGGACAAAGCATTTTGACATGAAATATCACTTCATTCGAGATTTGGTGCAGAAGAATGATGTTGAATTGAAGCACATAATACTAAGCATCAGCTAGTAGATATATTCACCAAAGCAGTTGCAAAAGATCAGTTTTTGGCACTAAGAGATAAGTTAGTAAGCCCTCATTAAGCATTAAGGGGGAGTGTTGAGAATAATGCTTAAATATTTATGTAATTGCTGAAATTAGTCACAGATTTTGTGATTCTATGTTATTAAGAATTAGTGCAACAAATTATTAGGATGGCCAGTGCTCAGAATCATTGGCAGTAGTCAGAATAAATAATTAGTATTTGATAAAAAATAGAATTAGTAATAGGTTTATTATATAAGAATGTATTTACATAGATGAAGCAATGTGAGATTTACAAGTTGAGGAGTGATCTCATTTGATCTGTGTTTTTTTAGTTTTATTGTCTTTCATTGGTTTTTTATATGTCATAATTATTCTAGTTTATTAGCTGGCTTAGAGAGCAGTGGCCATTTCATATTCTACAATTTCTAAGGACAACTTCATTTCATTCAAGGGAACATGGTCAATTACTTCTTAAAATATTTGAATATTAATTAATTTAATATGTAATATGAGAGGGATATGCAATTTGATATAAGAGTGATATGTTATTATTTCAAGGCCGAATATGATGTTGAAATTTTGCACATTTAAAAATAAACAACATCAATTCATTTCAATACTTTACTATTAATGAAATTTAAACCAATATTTGCATATTTAAAATATAGTCTTTTTGAATATATGAAAGTCCCAAAATTAAATATCATTGATAATGAAGTTTTGTTGTTAAAATTTGTTATTTAAAAATATATTTTTAATGTATAAAGATATTCTCAAAGATTGAAAAAATCAGCTAACACCTAAATGTTAGACAATTTAAACTAGCTCAAAATTTTAAAACACAAAAAAAAATATAATCTACTTTTGCATAACACTAAAATAAAATGAATTATAACATATTTATGGAAAGATAAATTTGTTTTTTTTATACTGATATAAATTATTGGTAAAAATAAAATATGAAATTATAAAAAATGTATATTAAAATAAAATATTTATGAAAAGATAAATTTATTTTATTATAATAATATAAATTATTGAAAAAAATAAAATATGGAATTATAAAAAGACAATTTAAACTAGCTCAAAATTTTAAAACACAAAAAAAAATATAATCTACTTTTGCATAACACTAAAATAAAATGAATTATAACATATTTATGGAAAGATAAATTTGTTTTTTTTATACTGATATAAATTATTGGTAAAAATAAAATATGAAATTATAAAAAATGTATATTAAAATAAAATATTTATGAAAAGATAAATTTATTTTATTATAATAATATAAATTATTGAAAAAAATAAAATATGGAATTATAAAAAATGTATATTAATATAAAATAGGTTGTATAATTTTTTTTTGATATTTCTAAATTTTTTAATTTTTAAAATTTTGAATTTGTAAATTTTCAAATAAACCGAATGTAAATGAATATTTCAGCTTTTTCCAATAAAAGCAAGGGTTTGGAAAATGAATTACAGTAGCAATTTGAAATATTTTGGTTCCCTAAACTAACAAATACAGAAACCATCGATTAAGAATAATCATTTTTTTCATGGACATTGTTCAATGGATAAAAAAATGAACTCCATATTTTTAATAATATTTGTAATATTTTTAAAAATAATTTCAGATCAAGAGAGTCAATCCTTTCCTTTTTTGGCTCCCTAAACTAACAAATACAGAAACCATCAATTAAGAATAATCATTTTTTTCATGGATGTTGTTCAAGGATAAGAAATTGAACTCCGTCTTTTTAATAATATTTGTAATATTTTTAAAAATAATTTCAGATCAAGAGAGTCAATCATTTCCTTTTTCTTTAGTAACGACTGCCACAATTTTTAAAATTTACAATCTTTTTGTATATATTTTCACTTCCCCTATTATAGTAGGTTATGTGCTACTTCCACTGTCAAAGATTTCAAATCCTTTGGCTCACTTGGAAAACACTTTTGTGCCATCATTAACTTGAGAAAACTCAGTAACCAAACCTAAAATCTTCCTAAGTATTAACACTTTTGGTATAAGCATTTCATGACCGATGAGATATGACCTTCCATATAAAATAAAATTGTCTAAATGTGTATTCTCCATAAAAAGATATGAAATTTGTGATTACGTAACAAAGCCATATTTAGTTGTATTATTATCATCTCATTGAAATCTATCTAAAATTTTACTTTTAGAATATCATCTTGTTTAGTAAACCCTCATTAATAAAAATCTCTACACATATTACAGTGGCATTAAAAATGTTATGGTATACCCAATTTTTAGAAAATATTTTGAAAAATAAAATACTTTTATATAAATATTTTACTTATCATTCATGAAATTTATAATAATTTATTGTACATTAATCTACTTTATTTATTTATTGAAATTGTTAGAGTCAAAAAGTGTTTTTGTTTTTTTAAATGGGGTTACATTTACACTCTCATTCCAATTACACAAATTAAAGAACATAGAAAAACATCATTATCTATCTCTAAATTATTTATTTGTTTATCTTCAATATTCTAATCATCTTCACCATCCAAGTACATTTTTGGTTTGTGTTCTTTTGAACAAAAGTCATTATGTCGGACTTCAAAGCTAATGAGATATGCACAATTGAAATTCCTTTTCCCTAATTTTAAACACTTTGATAATTCCACACTCTTGATGTTTTTATAATTGTACAATGGGATTAAAAATATTATAGCATACCCAATTTTTATAAAACATTTTGAAAAAGAAATTTTTTTATATAAAAATGTTATTTTTTCTTTCATGAAATTTATTATAACTTATTGTATATTGTATTTAATGTTATAAATAATTTTTTGGTATTGTTGTTTGTTCTTTGATTTTATTTATTTCATTAATTTATTGAAATTGTTAGATTCATAAAGTATTTTTATTTTTTAAGTGGCCCTATATTTACACTACTATTCTTGATGGAGAAGTCTCTCATAGATTTCATTCCATGTCATGCAAGGAAAATTTTCATTTTCCCAAATATGATTTGAACAATTGTCATTATCTATCCTTAAATTATTTGTTATGTATGTCCAATTTAGCCATCAAAACTAATTTTCTTATTCTAGATAAACTTAAGAATGTGCCCTTTAACAAGAGAATGCCCTTGGGACATTGAGTTTTTTTTATTTATATTACTTAAACATGTTTAAGTTTAGTTTCTTGGTTGAGTATTTGCTATGGATATAAATAGATTATATTTGTATTTATATAAACCAAATGATTAATAAAACCAAGAGATCATTTGTTTGTTTATTTTCAACCTTAATCATCTTCATCATCCAAGTACATTTTTTGTTTGTGTTCTTTTTCCTCTTTGAATGAGTTGGGACAAGAACCTTGAAGATGCCCTATTTGTTCAAATATCCAACACTAAAAATTTATTTTTGAAAATTTTAAAGTTTATTTTATTTTGGAATTTTAATCACTCAATTTTTCAATATTTATGTGTGTTATTAAGTTCAATATTTATGTTTTTTATTAATATTAATATTAATAGACATTGATAAACATAAACATTTAAAATTGGCATAGAAATTATTATTATTATTATTATTTAACAATAATATTATTAAAATAAATATTGATTTATATTAACATTAATAATTTAATAATATAGATAAATATTAACTTTAATAATAAATATAAAAGTTAAGCCCCAAGGGATAGCTCAAATGGTCGAGTTCCCATTGCTAAAGTACCTTGCCATATGGAAGGTCACGGGGTCAAATCTCCCCGACGCCCTTCGGGTTAGGCCCCGAAATTAAAGCCGACGGCTGATCCCTTCAGGTGGATCTACCGATTATTACCCATGGATGTAGCGGCCACTCACTGACCGTGAACCACAGCTGAAAAAAAATAAATATAAAAGTTTCAAATTAATAAAAAAAATATTAATATTAATTTTAAATATCAATATCTCTTTTAATGTTAATTAATATTAGTAATATTAATATTAATAATAAATATAAATGTCAATGTTAAACATAAAAATTTATATAAAATTAAATTTTGCATTTATACATTAATGTGAATATTTCATTAAAGAATAGGATTGATTATTTTATATTGGAATTTTAATCACTCAATTTTTCAATATTTATTTGTGTTATTAAGTTCAATATTTATGTTTTTTTTATTAATATTAATAATATAAACATAAATTTTTAAAATTGACATAGAAATTATTATTATTATTAACAATAATATTATTAAAATAAATATTGATTCATATTAACATTAATAATTTAATAATATAGATTGATATTAACTTTAATAATAAATATAAATGTTTCAAATTAATAAAAAATTTATTAATATTAATTTTAAATATCGATATCTCTTTTAATGTTAATTAATATTAATATTAATAATAAATATAGATGTCAATATTAAACATAAAAATTTATATAAAAATAATTTTTGCATTTATACATTAATGTGAGCAATGTCATTAAACATCAATATAAATATTCTCATTAAAGGATAGGATGGATAACTTTAAGTTGTTTATTTAGATTCAATAACATTATAATTTTCAAAAAATTTAAGTTTATTTTATTTTGAAATTTTAATCACTCAATTTTTCAATTGAATATTTATGTTTTTTATTAATATTAATAAACATTGATAAACATAAATTTTTAAAATTGACATAGAAACTATTAATATTAGTATTATTATTTAAATTTAACAATAATATTATTAAAATAAATATTGATTCATATTAACATTAATAATTTAATAATATAGATTGATATTAACTTTAATAATAAATATAAATGTTTCAAATTAATAAAAAAATTATTAATATTAATTTTAAATATCAATATCTCAATTAATGTTAATTAATATTAATGTTAATAATATTAATAACAAATATATACGTCAATGTTAAACATAAAAATTTATATAAAATTAAATTTTGCATTTATACATTAATCTCAATATTTCATTAAAGAATAGAATTGATTATTTTATTTTGGAATTTCAAACATTCAATTTTTCAATGTTTATGTGTGTTATTGAGTTCAATATTTTTTTATTAATATTAATCATATTAACATACATTTTTAAAATTGACATAAAAATTATTAATATTAATATTATTGCTATTATTTGTATTATTATTATTCAAAATTAACAATAATATTATTAAAAAAAATATTGGTGATCATCCCAATAACTTGGTGTGCTGTTTCGTGTATTCCCTGGTGGCCTTGTCCTTTAGTTCTAGGCTTACGATGGCTGGCTCTAGTCCCTCCCTCCCTCTGTGTAGACCTCATAGTAGTCTCCCCTCTGTGTATCACCACCTCACCTCTTAGTAACACCTCTGTGTAGCACCTAATCATTAACTGCACATAGCCCCTCTACCTGGCTCTACCCCTCTTGTAATACTAGCTCTAGCCCCTCCCAGCAGAATGTATCTATCTAGCCCCTCGCTGAAGAAAGCCCCTCCCTGAATACTAATTGCGTATGAAGCTCAATTGTGAATCACCGTATGTAACGCGCTTTGTAATTCCTTCCATCCATTCCAGGTAGGAACGTGTGTTCCTTCCGTAGCGGTAAGTTTCGTGAGGGGTTATGATCCTAAAATTGTGTAAATTGATAGTAGTTACGCGCTGGTAAATAGTGCCGGAACCCGTACAAGAGGTGCCGGCTACATAGCTCCCTGTACCAGTCTTTGTTGATGGCTTTAAAGTAGCTACGGAACTATTATATGGTCTATCCTAAGGCCGGTATCCCTAGATAGTTCTAGTTATTGATATAGATAGAATGAACATGCCATCAGTTACTTATTCGGGCTTGCTTATCTTCTAAAGGAAGCCTCCTCATACCCAGTCGTAGAGTTACCCACTCTAGGCACTCTTCGGGGGGCTCGCTCGTCAAGGAGTATGGGTGGAGAAATGCGGATCGCTGCTGGGAGGTCCAACCACCCTAAACTTTTCTCTTCGGCCATTATCCCGGGTGCAGAGCAGATTTGTGAATTTGTTACGGCAACGTAATATTTGTATCATCTTTTTTATGGCGAAATTACGTATATAACAACGGAAGTCCTTCCTCCGGTACTAGGTCAACCAAGAGTTCCAGTCCCAATCTTGAATTCAATGGCGAAATTCGTGATTTGATCATATTTCACAGACTATATCCTTTGGGATAAATAAGTACATTCGCGTAAATAAGAAGAAAATGATCTAATTCCATCACTTTATTTTCATTTTCACCATTAGACGGTCTTCTACCTGAGTTCACCGGATCAAGGGATTTATCACTCACCTTCCCTAAAAAGGTGAGGGATTTATCGCTCGACTGACAGGGGAGGGCCGCCATCGCCGCCATCGCTACCATCGAGACGATGCCCCCGGCAGGGCTCGACTATTCAGGAGAGGGTGCCCTATTTAGTGGCTCGACCAATGCCCCACCCAATAAGCAAAATCAAAGAGGGTGGGAGATCCTTCCTTTTCGGTAAGGGACTGATAGATAGATTGGTTCTTTCATGAGGGGAGCCAGATCCATGAGGTGTTCTCCGAAGGGCTTACCGAGCCCGAGGTGAGGTTTATTGGTGCACCTTGGACTACGGTAGCATAAGGTCAAGACCTCCTACCGGCTTCCCATGTCCTTGTTGATTATGAGGCTTCTTATTCCGCATGTGAAGAAGCTTTACCTAACTGTGATGTTTTCCACATAGCGATTGTGACATTATGTCTTGGGTCAATCCATTTAGATTAGGTGCTTCTAAAACCCTTGATGTTACTTATTGTCTAAATGTGTATTGTAAAGTTGTGTTACTAAATGGATCTTAACCCTACAAGAGTTTTTAAAGCATCAAAAATTTGTCAAGGGACAAGTCATAATATACTAATTTGTCAATTCTATCTCCTTACCTTAACATAATCATTACAGTATTAGTAGTTATATAGATGTCCCTTATAATTATAGTATGGCTTAAAGTCCTATTATTGAATGTGATTTACCTCCTAACTCTTCAATTGTATCCTTTGATGGTATAGAAAATAGTTAGGGGCAGGGGTAGGTATAGAGATATCAAATGGGATAGATAGAACTAATCTTCTGTTTTTGACCTTTAAATTAGACTTTGATGGCTTATCAAAATGTTGTAGAATATGAACCTTTAGTCCTTGGACTTTACACTACCTAGGACCTCAAGGCTTGTGAATTAAGCATCTATTCAAATTCCTAGTTATTGACTAAGTTAATGGCTCTTCAATTTTTCACCATCATATTATCATTCACTATCATAAGTGGATCTCTTTTTAGCCATTTATCCTTTGAGCAAATTACCCATATTATATATTTGGTTAATGACCATGCTAATGTTTTGATTTTGGTAGCTACTATAGGTTCATTCCCTCCTTCCATACATCTTTTGATTACCCTTGAGTATATCCATACAACTTCGTCACCTAATCAGAATTTCCACTCCATCTATTGACTGTCAAATGTTGACAATGGATGGCATTCACATGAATACAATCACGACACCTAGGATTGTCACATGCAAACTAGAAAATGAGAACAAACTCTTCTATTAAGACGTTATAAATACATTAAGCCATAAAGGAAACTAAGCTCTAATGAGCGGAACGTCTGGAATTGGGATTGACTTTTGGTTTACATAAGCGCTGAAGAATGTGTTTTCCATATTTGAATGTCCCAGATTCCGCCCCGGGCATGCGAGACTCCATGCGGGAAAGGGATGAGCGTGCGAACCTTTCCCTACCGATTATGTTCTCGTGGGTTCTCCAGCTTCGGTACCGGGTGCCGCTATTGGTCCTGAGGATGACCCGGCGAGCAACGAACTCTAGGGGACGACAATGAGTCCGTGGCTTCATATAAAGCTCAGTACAGCGTCTTGGTTGGGGGAATGAGAAATCCCCAAGATCCCAGCTCACTGCAACGTCTACATGCTCGGTTGCGCACCGGAAAGCACCCCTTGGGGGCTTATATCTATATCTGGAGCAAGCTGAGGAGTACGGGGGGAGAGCGTAATCCTTCACGAGACCTCATCAGATCATGCAAGGCACATATGGGATGATCTAAGGCTCAGGTATCAAAGTCACTCCACAACTGGTTTAACGACCAGTCCCTCATCCAACCCAAGATACAGAGTTCAGTCCTAGGGATTTGAAACTTCTCGAGAAGGTTCGGAGAAAGGGAGACATCGTACTTCGCAGCTGCACCACTTTGAATTCACTTAGTGCTTTTACTCGGTCAACTCAATCCGCATCTTAGGGTTCAAAGTCTTGACCTGGGATGGGAATGGGCTCTGTGCCTGGAGGATATAAAACCGGAGCTGCGGGCTATGACTCTCCAACTGGCTATGGCATCGGGACTGAGACTAAACTCGCTAAGCAATTCACACTCGTCCGGTCCTATCGAAATGGATTGGGATCTTTCAATGATAGGTGAACCATAACAGCGGGCTTTGACTCTCAAAAGAAGGGGTGCTAGTAATAGAACTGGAGGGTACACTACTATATGGCTATAAATAAAGAATGGGATCCTGCCCCAGCCTCCTTTTAGACCTCCCCGCTATTGGCCTGCTTTCACCCCGTAAATATCTGGCTTTGGCAACTGTTGCTTGAACTTGGTAAACTAGTGAGTGACGCTCGCCAATAGGACCAATGCCTTTACCTGTCTTTTGGAATGTGTGGTGGAATGGTCCTTGACCTTGCTCCCTTATGTCTTGTGTGCACCCAGGAGCGTCATATGTGAGCCTTCCCTGCTTTTCCTGCTTGCCTTGATGCTACTTGCTCTTTATCTCGAACTTGATCTCAAAATGGAAATCAAACTATAAAGGGATATGCTTTTGCGGCCTTTTCCTACGCTCCGGTCTCTGGTGTCTTTACCCCTGCTGGCGGTGGTGCTACTCGATTTGCCTTTGCGTCTGCGGGGCCCACTGCTTCTGTCTTTCCTATTGGTGGTTCTGTGTCTTTATCTGGAAGGGATGCTGCTTAAACATGGACTGGGTCAACGATATAAAAAACCGGGCTGGTAAGGATGCTTATGGTGCAACTGGATAATCTGTCACTAGCACTGGGTAAACTTATCAAACTTGATCCACCTATGGTACTGGACTTGGAGCTCAATCAATTGGATCAACGGGTTAAACAACTGCTAGTGATGCTACTAATTGAATTGCGGAATCAACCTTGGTCACTACTTTCTCTGTTGCTGATTCATGGGCATCATTGACTAGCATGCGAACTATATATCTATATACTATACCTGCTTAATACTAGATCTGGAACTCCTGACTCTCCCCCTTTCACGCGGTTAACAGGTACTGAATACCTCTGCCTCTGTGGGATCAATTTATAGGTATGCTCTGTTCTGTATGCTACCTATCTTGCGGTATACTACTATATGAATCAACTCGATCAACTGCCTGTGCCTCAAGTGGATAAACTGGTGAAACTGGATATGGAATATAAAGAGCGGACTATGCCCATAGGAACTGCACCTAAAACAGACTATGCTACTTACTTGGTCCCTTCACTGTAAAGGTGAAAACTAATAAGCTTTTGCCTTTAACGTTAAGTAATCGCACCCTTATTTCCCCAGTCAAGTCATCGCCTTCCTTTATTGGGACTCAGTCTCTATCTTTTGGGCTCGGTTCCTCCGCAGGGTATACTTAGATAATATAACTAGTGGTAAACTTGACGGACTGCAGCTTTCCAGTAATGTTGTCATTTTGCATCCTAAGGGTCCCGCTTATCAAAAGGACGGTACTTGAAGAAAAATTAGGTTATTGAAGTTTTATTTCCCAGTTTATTAGTACCAGGACAAGGCCAGTCTACTTCGGGATAAATTACCAGACCATTGCCAGGCTCCTGCTGTAGTATTGACCAGTATAATGGCAGCTTCGTTAGGTCAATATTCCATCCCCAGAGATCCACCTTGGGGCAGCAACCCTCGAAATGTGATTTATCCCACCCACCTGAATAAAGGTCCACTCGATTTGCTCCGACCATAGGGAGACGGAAGGGGATTTGCTACTACTAATTACTACTGACTCGCTACGTAACGTATTCCCCGGTATGGGTTCACTTATCATTGGTATGGGTTCACTGCCTACGTAACGTATTCCCCGACTAGCTACGTAACGTACTGTGCGTATGACTTTGAGGTGTCGGAGTGCTTGCCTACCTAGAGCTTGGGATAAGGTCGAAAGGGCTGGGCAAATGTACGATCAGTAATGTACGATCAGCTGGGCTAGTGGGGGCTAGGAAGATACATACTTTCGGGTTGAAGAGGTGGGAAAGGTCATCTACCTGGCTGGTTTGTGGCTTCATATCACTAATTACAGACACCGATAAGATCTATCCTATTAGTCTATATTATGAATAATACGATAAGGTAACAGAACAAACACGATCAATCAAAGCGTACAGATGAATACAGCCCATTGTTTACGTGATTACCTATGATAGGGTACTTATACTAGTATCATTACTGCTTTCATTACATATATAACCCAATTAGTTAGGTAAACTAGCATGGAACTCTGCTCAGTGAATGCTCTATGAGATTTGAGAATCATATTTATTACGTAAATACAAGTGGTGTGATAGAACTAATGGTTATAACACTATATCACAAACGAGACTCTTATCACTGTTTATCCATGCCAACTTATGGTGATAGCTATGGTTTTCTTACTATGTGAAGTAAATAAAGTGTGTTAGCTGAGTGTAATAAGAGCTCGAATAAGGTTAGTCATTACAAAGCTAGGATCTAGCTCAATATAAGCATTCTTCATGATAGCTTGATCACCATGTATCCTTGTTCAATGGTTGTAACTATGCTATCTCAATCATGCTTACTGGAAGAAAACCAGCTTCATTATACTAATCATTGTTATTATGGAGATCATTGGAACACCGTAATCTCATCACTGCAATGGTTATACTACTCCTCCATCTTCAGTATAACTAGTATAATGACAGCCATATCAATAGGTGAAGAAAGGCTAACACAGATCTAACACGATTAAGTTAAGCAATACCTGTATTGGAACCATACATATGATAGATAGGTCGCTTGGTTATCAGCTTAATCACTTACACGATATAAGGTATGTAATATATATTATGGGAATACCTGTCTCTTACTCACTAGTTATGCGTAAACATATGACCAATACGTTATGATACCCTATCTAATTAGGTATATATGATTACTGTTTCTTTTATACGATATAAGCTCTTGTTAGTAAGGGTTCGTGTTAAGCATATTGCAAAAGGGTTTCTATTTGGTTACTATGATAGAACTAAGCTTATTCATAACTAATACAGGTAGTATAGATAAGGTCATTATATGGTAGTAGAGCTCATAACAAGCATATGGTTCCCACATTATAATGGGAATAAAAAGGATATGGCACTGTAATGGGAATAAAAAGCATATCTTTTCTACTCTTATCTCATATATGATTAGGGAATATACGTACATTAATACGAACTAGTAGCTAGTGGTATCATATCGTGCATATCGGGTTAATGTGAGTATTATAGCCATTGTATAACATTATAAAACCTTATCGAAATAACACTAAGCTCAACAAAGCTGGAAACACTTACCTTCCCTAAGCTAAGCAAGTAGTAGTGTAATCGTTATATACTTATGGTCCTTACTATGATATCAAAGTAATGGGAATGCTAGTACTTAATAGATTGGGATACTATGGTCCTTATTGGATAAGGTGAGTTGGTGTTGTTACATGCTTAACTGGTATACTGGTGATTTATTAGAGTAGTAATGGGAATGATACTATCTTATGATGCTTGTCACTAACATATGTGACTAAAGCTTGGACATGATACTCTTCATTTTGATGGAAACTATGGTCATTACTAAGCTGTATATCATAGTTGTATTACGCACATACCTGGAATGGTAATGAAAGAGGGAATACTGTGGGCATGTAAGAGCTGTAATCACTAGAACTTACTCCTTATCTGAGCTTATTGAATATACGAACATTGAGCTTGAATATCTGTGTTACCACTGTATCGTAGGTCTTATATAGCTTCCTTCTATTCCCATTGCTCATACAGGAACCATATCCTACTACTCGGTTGTGGTAATATAGGTAGTAGTATTACCTTTGCACATTTACGCAGTCATTCCTGTGCAATAGGTGGAATACAGTGAATCAAATCATATGTAATAATTAGGGAATCACACCAATGTCCGAGTACCGGGGAAAGATTGCAAAACGACTAATGGGAGTACAGGCAAGCGATATACCTGGGTACGATACATTGACTCAAACCAGTTAGCTCTACTAATAGGTCAACAAGTACAGTGAACTCTAAGCATATCCCTAATCTATGTACCTTATATCAAATAGAAGCTATGTATTCAATTAGAGTGCATGTCATAGCAATGGGGATTACTAAGCTCATAGAACATATAAGGGTGGCTGTTATGACTAGTGTCAAATCACAGTGATTATGCTTTCTCTGTAACCGGTATGATACTTATGCTAATACTTATGCTTAAACATATAGCATTGGTTATACTATGATAGAGCTCAATAGCTTAGGTAGAATGAAGCTTATATAGATATGGTTCATCTTACACATCGAACAAGTTGATTGGCTTAACCTATAGATCCTATTTAACAGCTTATCATTGTTATGACTGGTTAACTAAGGGCTATGTATTACTAGTCCATAATCTATGATGCTTGTACTCATTGAACGATATCCATTGAATTCATAGTGTTTAAAAGGATGCGCTTTAAGGCTCGACCATAAGGAGAGGCCGGGTAGGGGCTCACTCATTCATATGCCCCCCACCCAATAAGAATCAAGGAAGGCACACTCGACTAAAAGGAGAGGCCCGGTAGGGTGAGCCTGCCGAACTCTCGACTAAAGGCCGCCATCGACTCACTATTCATATGGTGAGGAATGAGATCTATATATATGTAATTACGCTCTATCGAATCCAATCACCGTACTTCTCTGAATGAGAAGTCAAAGGAAATATAACCGCCGCCAACGTAAAATGTCCAATCTCGTAGGAACGTAGTCGCTTGTCCGCATCGGGCAAGGGCCAAAGCATCAAACCTCCGCGTTATTGGGTGGGGGTGAGCCTGCCGAACTCTCGACTAAAAGCCGCCATCGACTCACTATTCATATGGTGAGGGAGAGCCCTTCTTTATTTCCCTATCCTCTATGGGTGTAAGAGTGAGGTCAGACCTGTCCCTACGGGATATAACTGATTTACTTCTTACCTGACATAGATAGGTGAATGGTTGGGGAAGAGCTAGACCAGAGTAATTATCTCTTAAGCCTTACCTTGACAGACAGTTTCCCTTTCCTTCTTTGGGGGTTTGGTAAATAATAGCTACTATTGTTCAATTGGATATACTATCAATGCCTATGATTTTACGAATGAATTACTTTTCATGATCCCAGAAAGTACAAAGTATGAAAAACAAATAAGCCGTTTCATGACCCTGACTTTCAAAATGCTGGAGGGCCTTCCCATGACTACTATAGCCCACGTACACCAGAAATAAATTGAACTCTATTGCTTTAAGTTAAGTGCTTCCCTTGTCCCTTGCTTACAGGGTGAGGGTCAGGTGCTTGCATGCTTAAAGCTTTTAGTGCTTACCGGATAAGAACAACTCGCTAAAAGTTATATGCTTGGTGCTAGCCTTCTTTATTTCCCACCGGATGATAATAAAAACTAGCTTTGCTTTGGTACTCGAGTCACTGCCTTTAATCCCTTTATTATGGTGCTAGGTCCGCTCGCTCAGATAGGGCAGTGTTTATATACTATATTACTTAAGCAAAAGCAATTTATTGCACTCGCTTCTATACTTGATAATCACCACTAGCATTCTTTCTTGCTTTAAGTCGATATATATGGTTATACTTGACACATAAAAAAGATTACTTTCTGATAGCTTTATGGTCTTCCTATCTTTCTTAGACGAGATCTAAGGTTAGGGCTTATCTTTATGCTTGCTTGAATTAGCTGCCTTTCCTTTCTCATAACTACTTGTCTTCCTTCTTGCCAAACTACTATCTTTCTCACAATTAATACCAGATTTTTTTTATACTAGGTTTATTTTGCGAGAAACTTATTACCCTTGGCTTTTAAGTGATTGGTGGGGCTAGGTATTCCTTGCCTTAAGGAAGGGTCTGGTCTCATTCAGACTATTGTTGAATACGGTTTTGATCTTCTTGATTGCACATTAAGGATAATAAAACTACCTCGCTTTCCAGAGCATACTATGACTAGTCTCCGATCTACCTGGCTTCTTGCCTGCCTGCATGCTTGTCTTCCAGGCGAGTGGAGCCTGACCTCGCAGAGCTCGCCCCCATAGGCTTATTGATTGAATACAGGATGACTCGATCATCAGATTGAAGTGTTTATGTCTTCTTTCTGACTTTATAATAACTACTCGCTATCAGTGCTTTCTGACTTACCTTACTACTATAATGAATCAGCTTCCTGGATAATAATAAGACGCTTCAAGCGGCTTATTGCTTATCTTATCCATGGCCGAAGGCTAGCTTAGGACAGCAGCTGCGAGGTAGTTAATACTAAAGCCAAAAGCAACAAATAGGTCCTGCCTTAAGGTATGATCTTGTCTCCGATGTTGGATTCTGAAGGTAGGTGTTATCCCTGGTTGCGTGGGTGGGGTAGTTAATACCTAATATCTAATAAAAGATGATGCTGAGGCCGAGGTTTCAAGCTCCCTCCTATAGCAATTCGGTGGGAAAGAGAGCCACATGCGATGGTAAAGGATATGACGCCCAGAACGAGAATCGAAGCTGCGCCTCACTGAGGCAATACAGATTGGATAAATAGGCGGTTACCCACTTGGATAAATTGGTTACCCACAACTAGCCAAATTCCCAGCCGATATGGGGGAGCGAAGCGACTGATAGGCATCAAGGGGAGCGAAGCGACTGATGGTAGCAAATGGTAGCAGGAGGATGGTAGAAAATGGTAGCAAATGGAAGTGAAAGTGATCAGTTAATGAATGAAGGAAAGTTCATTGGTGAAAGCAGAGCGAGATTCATATTAACATTAATAATTTAATAATATGGATTGATATTAACTTTAATAATAGATATAAAGGTTTCAAATTAATAAAAATTTGTTAATATTAATTTTAAATATTGATATCTCTTTTAATGTTAATTATTATTAATATTAATAACATTAATAATAAATATAGATGTAAATTTAAACATAGAAATTTATATAAAATTAAATTTTGTATTTGTACATTAATGTGAACATTGTCATTAAACATCAATATAAATATTTCATTAAAGAATAGGATTGATAACTTTAGGTGTATTTAGGTTCAATGACATTAGAATTTAACTTTAGGTTTTGTATCTTCAATGACATTAGAATTAAAAAAAATTGATATTTTTATATCATTTGGCTCATGTAGTATTAGGTTATTTTATAACGTGAGGTTTATAACATTAAGTTATTTAATATTTTAAAAAATGGCTTTTTGTTAATATTTTTATTGAACATCAAAACATTAACATCAATATTAAACATAGACATTAATAGAGACATAAAAATAGATTTATTAACATTAATAATATTGGATTGTAAACATTAGGTTTATAAAATTGTGAGTTGTTTTACACTATTTTAATAATGTTCTCATCACTCATATGCTTTTATGCAATATGTATAGGTGGATTTTATTATATCTGTAAATGGAAAATTGCGTATGTATGCTACTTTTACTTTATTCAACATTAATTGAAATTTTTTTGTTGATATCACATGTCTTTTCTTTTATGTTAGGTGATTTCCTTATTTGATCATGGATCCAGCTATTTGTAGTTGCCTTCCATTCGAAATTATTGAAATTGTCTTCCTCTGGCTCCCTTTATCGATTCTTATAAAATTTAGCATTGTTTGTAAGCAATGGAAGAATGTTTTGCAAAACCATTCTTTCTTATTGTGTTGCAAGTATATTTCTACAAACGAATTTGGATTTATGGTTCCTTTCCTCAATGATGAAGACAATTATTTTGTTGCTGAATACCTTAAAATCATAATGGGCACATATCTCATTTCCATTTGTGATTCATAGATTCAAGATACAAAGTAGAGTCTATTGTTGGACCAATGGTATTTTTATCCTTACCAATAGAATTTTCCCATTCACACCACTATTTTGTAGTGAATCAATTTACAAAGGCCTTTAAAAACATTGGGCCAATATGAGTTGGAGACTCAGGATTCTTTTCGTTATTAGAAAATGTAAGCAACAAAAAATATGACTGGGTTGTTCTAAAACATATCTATATTAGAATGCAATATAAATTGTATGTTTACAATAGTCTTGATAAGGTTTAGCGAAGGGTTAATCTTTCATTTGGTGGAACTTCACCCCCTCATAATGGAGTGCTTAATAAAAGTAAATTATTTTGGCTCTATCTAGACAAGGAGTATGAATATTATCCTCGATATGGGTATACAATCTACTGGTTTGATGTAATAAAAAATGAATGGGATTTTTCATTTGTTCCAATCACTGACATACGGTGTATGTCATTAGCAATATATAAGAATCATTTGATATTCCTTGTCAATGATGGTGCCACTTCTGTATGGTCAATTGAAGAAATAGATAATTTCCAATTTGGTCGCCCGTGTGTTGAACGAACAATTGACTACTTTGAGGATGATTGGGGCTTCAGATGGAAGTTGTTGGAAGAAATTTCTACAGATATTTAAATATAAAATGTCTTGGTTATCTCCTATTTCGAACAGTCCAAGGTGTGGTTCTTATGTGCAGCTACAGTGAAGTTCCTTTCCTACTATATGACATGATGATGGGCCTCTGTTTCAAAAAAATATTGATAGTTCAAATAATCAATAGATGTATGGGTTTTGGTCTCCAACGTTGCAGGATTGCAATGATTTGATTGAGTCTAGAAATGTTTTTGCAATTTCTCCCCGTATGGATTCTATTGATGAGATTCCACCGTTAGATATGGACATGGATTCTTAGGCTGTTACTCCTGTCAGGATTTCTTATATATATTTTCATTTTATATACTCTCTGTGGTTGTGGAAAATATTTCCTTTTTTTTACTTTACATACTTTTGGGTCTATATGCTAATAATTTAAAATTACGATTCTATGGATATTTTATGCATCCTCCTGAAATTTTTTCTATATTTGTATGTATCAGATGTTGGATATTTAATCCCATTGCAATTTGCTGGAAAATATTTCCTATTGTCTCCCCTTTAGTTCTCTTAATTAGATTTGAATGTGTTTGAATGATATGCATTTTTCTTTGTTTTTATAATTACAATTGCTCTAAGTTATTTTATACATGGTATTTGTATTATTTTTCTCTCATTGGTTCTCGAGCAATGTTATTCATTGTAGACATGTCATCTGAAGGCACAAGCAATCTTACAAGAAAATGAAATTTGTCACCAACATCGTGTGACAGGTCTAATGAAATTCATTGTTTACTGTATCAAAAAAATAAGGACATAATAAATGAGCATAGGAGAGCTACATATCATAGAAGAACTACTGAAACTAATCTTCAAAATTATTTTATGATTCCTCGTAAGTATCTTACTCTGGATGATATCATGGAAAGAACATTTCCAATTGATAGTTCATTATCAGAATATGCTCCTCATCAACATAATTTTGTTGTTCAATTCTCTCTTGAAAATGTTCATAATATTGGGGAAACATTTCGCAATAGAGAATAACATTCTATCGATAATGTGGATGCAAATGTTCACCCTAACCCTTCTGTCTCTGCAATTGCATATTTTGAGCAAGGCCATAGGTATGTGATGATTTGGGTGATAGTTTAATTGGCCATTTGTTTGATAATTTGGATTGAGTTGCTAGAAAAATCAGATCTTCTGATCCCCCTTCTCAAAATAATGTTGTCCCACCAAGAGAACCAGTCATCCCTAATAGCATTTCGCGTGGAAAAATGGAGGTAACACAATGATATTTTGATGTTTGCTACAATAATGTTTGTTTTATTACATTCCTATATTTACATTTTATTTTTAATTGAAATAATAAGGTATTTTCTTCCTTTGGAATAGGATACAACTCATTTTCATAAAGGTCTCAAAATTAACTCCCCAAGTGTTCCATCTACTAATCTGAGAAGTGGAAATGAAGCATGTCATATCATTCCACTGCATTCTCCTCAAAAATCAAATTGGAAAACTAATGTAAATTTTCAATGTATTTGATTTCATTTTTCATTTTTTGAATTTTTATTATATTGGACATTGAATTTTATTGCATACTTTATTTTCTTCAAACAAGACAACCCATTTTAATACAGGCACGCAAATTAACTTTGTATATGTTCCATCTACTAATGTTGGAAGTGAAGAGGGACCATCTCATAGTGTTCATCTAGATCGCCAAATAAATGTGAATGTTGAATGCATTTTATATTTTCCTCAATTTTTCATTTGTTGTTAGTTTTGAATTATATTTTATGATCTTCTATGGAAAAACATTATTTCATCTGATGAAGTTGGAGAGATGGAATCCAAAACATCAAATTGTCAAACTAATGTAATTTTCAATGTATTTGATTTGTTTTCCATTTTTTAATCTTTATTGGTTGGACATTTAGTTTTATATTGTATTTTATTTTGTTGGAACAGGAAAGAATTCATTTGAATACAGGCTTAGAAACTAACTCCCCAAATGTTCCATCCACTGATGTTAGAAGTGAAGAGAAACCATCTCATAGGCTTCATTCACATCACCAAACAAATGTAAGTATTGAATGCATTTGATTCTTTTTTCATTTTTTCATTTATGATTAGTTGGATATTAAATTTTAAAATATGTTATGCTAAAGACACCTTATCATCCTCTCAGGTTCTAGAAATGCATACCATAAATTTGGAAAGGCCCTATCATAGATCCATTCCACATGTTTCAAATTTGGGAAGGGAATCTCATGGTGTTGAAAATCAAGTACATTTTAGAAGAAATTTTACTCTTCGACATCGTTCTCCACATGGTCCGACAGATACAAATCATATTCATTTTGAGTAAAACATGATTGCAGTGCATAAAATATTTCAATAAAATATAGATAGGTTGTTAGTTTTCCAAATGTGCCACATATGAAAAGAATCGTATCCGGGAATCTAGGTTTTGAGAGATTCTGAAGGACCTATTTGCAGACGATGTAAGAATGAAAGAGGTTCCCATAGTTTCTCTGGATATAATAACATGGATCCTAGTGAGCAACCTCATATTTTAAGAGTTCTTACTCGAGTTGAAGAAATGCTAATAGCACGTGTGAATCCTATTTTGCAAGTGACACATGCTCGAGCTGGGAAATATAAGTATAGCGGTCACACAATTAGCTTTCCTCAAGGTATTTCTTCAATTGCACAAAGTCTTCCCCGACATGTTGAAGATCTTAAATTTCTAATTGTGAGGAGGCATGCTGCTCAGTCTAAATATTATGAATGTTATTTCAAAATATCTTGAGTTATGGCTACATTGCGTTTCAAAATTGAGTGTGATCGATATTATCGAGATGTTGTGATTGACTATGATTCAATGAATGCTCTTCCAGAAAGATCAACAAATGTCTCATCTAGGCTTAAATTTTTTTATTGTGATATTGAAGAATTTGAGATCAATGCAACTAATAATGAAGGGTTACCTGTTGATCATTTTCCATCTCATCCTTCTTCTTTTGTTTCTCGCCTACCTAATGAATGAAGAGAAGTGGAAGAAATTAGAGAATTTATTGATAATGTTGATTCTTCACATGTTAAAGAAATGGATTGGCCCAATATTGGAACCTCTCTAGTGAATGAATATAATACTGAGGGGTTATTAGATATGGAATTCCCCATATTGTTTCCCATCGGTGATGTTGATTGGTTGCAACCACGTATTTGTAGTGTTGAACTTCATGAGTATGCATTCCATCTTCCTAGATACTATGATGATAGGTTTGGAAGCCATCCTCGCTTTCGATATTACCTATTGAACATGATAATGCAACATCGGATCCAGGCAACTGCTCCAATTTTTGTGAAGAAACATTTACATGATAACTCACCGACAACAATTGAAGACTCACGTCACCAGCTTTCTTATTTACCAGATAATAATTTGGCTGAGCATATTATGCAGTTTGGTTCTTCTCTGAGAGGTACAAGGGCATACTCTACTAAATGTTGATCTGAATTGACTGACATTATTACTCAGTTGGGATGTCCATCTTTGTTTTTTACTTTGAGTGCAACTGACACAAAGTGGCTAGAGTTGCATAACCTCATGCCTATACATTCACATTCTCATTCTTTAAATGAGAATCATATGAAAATTGATAATGTTATCTAGTACCCTCATATTTTTTCCACATTTATACACCATAGATTCAATATATTTCGAGAGGAAGTTATCCAAAAATATCTTAAAGCAAAAGACTTCTGGTATAGGTTTGTGTTGTTGAATTTATTTTCTATTCGTTGTCAATTTTTTGTTACGCTTCTATTTATATTTTTGTAGTAACTGTATATTCATTTTCTTCCGATATGAGTGGTAGCATAGAGGTTAAACACATATCCATGGTTTCTTATGGCCGCAAGGTGCTCCTGACATGGAAATACTTGATTGGTAAAATGCTTCTTATGTACAAATTGCAAAGAGATTCTTTTACAATTATGTAACTACATGGAATCCACGTGACATACATCGTCGAAACATAATGGTTCCAAGAAGCCCCAATGATGACCCTTGCTTATTGAATACTGATCAAATTTTCTCTTGCAATCCTCATAATGATTATGAAGAATTGTTAAACTGTGTCCAAAGGCACACAAAGTGTAGTGTAGATTATTGCTTGTGCAAAAAGGCCACTATTCTCAAATTTCGATACAATGCTCCATGGGATATTTCTGAGGATTCAAGATTGTTCATAGATGATCAAGGAAGAAAAAAATATGACCCGGCAGGAAATGATGACAAGCTCAATGTACATAACATTGAAATTCTAACAATATGGCATGAAAATGTTGATTGTCAACCATATCTTTCTTGGTATGTTGTACTGAAGTATATTGCTAAGTATGCATCAAAAGCAGAAAAAAGGTCTGAAATTTATCATGATATGTTAACTAGAATTTCAAATTCTATTGCCTCTAAGGATCATGCTTTGTCTACTTACAGAAGGTTTCTTGCAGAAACAATTGTTGACCGTGACATTGGAGCACAAGAAAGATGTCATATGTTTCTTAAGCTACCTCTTGTTGTTTGTAGCCAAAAATTTGTTTCCTTAAATGTTAGAAGAAAGGTTTTCAGGAAAATATCAAGGGATAGCATGCAATTTTCATCTGAGAATACTTTCATTCAACATTATCATAAGAGACCCTTTTTCCTTGGACATCTATCTTTGGTAGAAACAGAAGGATCTTGGACATTTGATAGCAAGCATAAAAGAGATCCCTGGAAGCCTAGAGATGTTCATGCTATTGTTGGAGTTTGGCCATGGTTTCATTCTATTCCTAGTGAGGGTTCAGGTGAGTTTGAAACTTTTTGTTGGATAGAATTGCTCTTGTACAAGCCATTTCATGACATTTCTGCGGAAATTGGGCTTTCAACTAAAATTATTATTGAAAATTGGAAGAATTTCCGATATCGAGCATGGCATGTTGATTAAAATCGATCAATTTTCGATAATATTGAAGATGAAGAAGATGGTGATTTTGCTAACCAGGAAATTAATCTTGAAGATGATTTTCAAGAATGACAGCTTTTCTCTCGCTTGGTTCCACCAAATAATGTGAATGTTTATGATCTTCACACCCTTGGTCGAAGGGATTTTGATATATCCTTTGACTGGAAAAGTAAAACTATTTCTGATGATGTGGTTGAAGAAGCTATTTAATTTTATAAGGAATGGATAATCAAGGGGTGATATTCTTGAACTTTCAAATAGAACATTTGCATCTCCAGATTCATTGGCAGAAAAGCAACGACTTTCTTTGAAATTGTTTTAAGGAATTTTGCTGAATATGAGATTCGTGAAGCTCTTCTTATGATTGTTCAGGGCACTGCAGGCACTGGAAAGTCTTTCCTTATCCATTGTATTTTTGAAGCTCTTTCTAATTTTTCAAGTAATGGAAGATGTCCTTTGGTTCTTCTTACCCCAATAGGAATAGTTTCTTTTAATATACATGCAAAAATAATCCACTCGGCTCTAAAAATTCCAATTAAAGATATGAAACCACTACAAGGGAAATCACTAGCAGTATTCCAAGAATAAATGAGGCATATTCGATAAATAGTGATTGATGAAATGAGCTTTCTAGGATCAAGGTTATTCATGCAAATAGATGCTCGATTACGAGAAGCATTTCCTGAGAAAAATAATTGTCCTTTTGGTGGAAGATCCATCATCTTTGTGGGTGACCTTGGCCAACTACCTCCTGTGAGAGATAAGCCTTTGTATGTAGGTAATACAACAAGGAAAGCCTTGTGGAAAAAATTCAACATTGTTGTCACTCTTGACACAATATTTCGCCAACAAGGGAATAATGAGAAACAATCTTATTTTTGTAGAGTCCTCAATAACATAAGAAATGCATAACCTATTCTTGAAGATTGGGAGTTTCTTATGTTGCGGGCTGATATGAGGTTGCATCCTAGAGAAAGGGATTTATTTAATGTAGCAATTCACATGTTTCCAACAAATAATTTGGTGTCCTTCCATAACAGGCATATGTTAAAATCATCAAATTCTCCAATTACACAATGTATTGCTGAGAATTCAAGTCGTTCAGAAATCAGTGGTGTTGATGATGATCAATTGGACCCTGAAGTTTTGTTGTATCGTGGTCAACGTGATATGTTGACATGTAATTTGTGGGTCGAAGCTAGTTTGGTGAATGGTGCACTTGGTTATGTGAATGGTATATTTTATATGCCTTCCTTTAAGCCACGTCAGCTTCCAATGTTCACAATTGTTGTTTTTGATAAGTATGTTGGTGTTCCATTTGATGTAGGCAATCCAAACATTGTACCTATCACACTAGTGATAAGAGGAAATCGAAAACAAATTCCTTTAAAGATGGCATGGGCTCTTACAATCCACAAATCATAGGGATTGACTTTAGAACGAGCATCAATTGACATCGAGAATAAAGAGCAGCAAGGCCTAACCTTCACAACCATATCAAGAGTGAAATCAATAGATGGTTTGTGCATTTCACCGCCTTTCTCTTTCTAGCGTTATGCCAAGATGAAATATAGTGCATATGTTACAATTAGGAAGAAAGAAGAGGAGTGATTGAAGTCCATATCGCTATGAAATGAAACTATTAATACTTTTAACTATTTATAGAATTTTTTTTGAATTTATTTTACTATCCTCTTTATTTAATTTTAATATAATAATGATTTTCATATATTACTGAGATGAATACATTCATCATATTCATAGTAATATTTCAGAAAATTGTTTACATCGTATTTCATGTTGTTCAATTTACTTCTCTTTTTTTCAGTGGTTATTGTTATGTTGTACAATCAACCATTTAGTGATAAATAACCAATTATATGAGCCAATCATTAAAAGTCAAGATTGAATTCCATATCACTATGAAATGCAACTAATAATATTGTGACGTAGATGATTTTTTTTTTCCTCTCTATTTACATTTAGTATAATAATTATTTTCGTATATTAATGAAATGAATACATTCATCATATTCATAGTAATATCTGAGAAATTTTTTACATCATTTTTCATCTTCTTCAATTCACTTCCTTTTTTTAAGTCATTATTGTTCTCTTGTTTATAATGAACCATTCAGACATATACAACTAGTTATATGAGCCAATCCTTAAAAACCGATAATGAAGTCCATATCCCTATGCCATGCAACTAATAATATTGTAACATATTTATAGAATGTTTTTTTAATTTCTTTTATTATCCTCTTTATTTACTTTTAATATAATATCGATTTTCATATATTAATGAGATGAATACATTCATCATGTTCATAGTAATATTTGAGAAAAAAATTTACATCATTTGTCATTCATCATATTCATAGTAATATTTGAGAAAGTTGTTTACATCGTTTTCATGTTCTTCAATTTACTTATTTTTTTTAAGTGGTTATTGTTCTTTTCTTTTTATAATGAATCATTCACACATAAACAACGAGTTATATGAGACAACAATTAAAAATCAATTTAATAATTTGTTCATATTGATATTAATATTGTGAATTCATATCATATCATGAATTACAAAATTATGGGCTAAATGCTATTAATATTATTATTTAGAATGATATCCAACAGTAATGAAAATTTTCTCCACCATACTGAAAATTACCTATATTAATATTGCTAATAATTATGTCTATTAATTAATTTTAATGATGTTATATATTAATATTAAACAGATATTGTGTCTATACCTTAATATGAATATCAAGATTAAACATCGATGTAAATATTTTGGTTGAAGATTAGGTTTTTTTTTGTTCAATGACAACATATTTATATTTTATATTAATATTTAACTAAAATTAATATAAATATTAACATTAATTTAAATACAAATATATAATTACTAACATTATTGATATTTGATTTTAAAGATAAATTTAACAAAATTGTGAATTCTTGTCGACTATTGTAATAAGGGTCATATCGCTCATTTAATTTATCACTCACTTCATATGTACAATATGTATTGCTAATGAGGTTTATATTTGTAGAAATTTTTATATCATTTGGTTCATGTAGTGTTAGGTTATCTTATAGCATGAATTTTTGAAGATAAAGTTTTCTATCAATAATAAAAATTGGATGTTATGTTATATGTGTGTGTGTGTGTGTGTGTGTGTGCATAGATTTTTGTATGTGTGTATTAATTTTGATTTTATCATTTTTCCTTTCAAATGCATATATGGATAATAATGATGGCATCTATTATAATCAAGCGGTGGCAAACATTTCTAGAGTGATAAGTTCTCTTTCGTATCTTCAGAACAAGTTCGATAGAAAAAATGGCTTCCATCCCGCATTTATTGATGAGCATCTTCGTGTGCTAGATGAAATGAAAATGAATGTAAAATACTTGTTGCATGTGCACATGAGGCAGGTTGGGAGGAAAAAAAGAAGGGATTGGTTGGAAAGCGTTAAGTATCATGATCATTATCCTGTTGATTTGAATTGGTGTTTCTTTTTTCGTCGGTCTCGTTGTGTTTTGGACGAGGCTATTTGATAAATGAATTTTGATTTAGTGTTTCAAGTCCATTTTTGTAGTGGAATTTTTTGATGTAAAGGCAAAAAAAATATATGTTACTTTCCATGTTCTTTCTTTGGTTGCAATGATGGTGAAATTGAATATCAATTTAATGTTAATATTATTGTTTATCCCTTGGGTTCACCAATTCCTTTGGTTTATAATATTATACCCTTGGGTTTATTACTTCTTTTGGTTTATAATATTAATAATCCCTTGGGTGTATTACTCTTTTGAATTTAAAATATTAATTATGAGGGTATATTAATTTCTTAGGTTTTTGAATTTAAAATATTTATTCTTATGGTTTATTAATCTCATGTGTTTTTAATATTGATTCCTTGGCCTTATTGATCCCTTAGGTTTTTAATATTTATCCCTTACCATCACTGATTCCTTTGGTTTATAATATTAAACCCTTGGGTTTATTAATTCTTTTTGTTCTGATAATATTAATAATCTCTTAGGTTTATTAATCTCTTGAGTTTAAAAGTTGTATTCTTATCATTTATTAATTTCTTAGGTTTTTGAGTTTAAAATATTAGTTCTTAGGGTTTATTAATCTCTTTTGTTTTTAATATTATTCCCTTGGCCTTATTGATCCCTTACGTTTTTAATATTTATCCCTTGCGTTCACCATTTTCTTTGGTTTATAATATTAAACCCTTCGGTTTATTAGTTATTTTGGTTTATACTATTAATAATCTTTTCGGCTTATTAATCTCTTGAGCTTACATTATTAATTGTTAGGGTTTATTAATTTCTTAGGTTTTTTAGTTTAAAATATTAATTCTTAGGGTTTATTAATCCCTTAAGATTTTTAATTCTTTGGGTTGATAATATTAGGCGTTAAATATTAGTCATACACTTTAATATTAATGCATGGTCCAATGTCACATTATGAAAAACATTGTCTCAATATGAAAATCAACCATGGGTGACCATTGTTAATCATCGTTAGTCGTAGTCGATCAAGGTATTCCATGGTCGAATGTCGCATTGTGACAAATATTCTCTCAATATGAAAATCAACCATGGCCAACCACGGTCATTTTTCGTCCAACATCGCATTGTGACAAAAATTGTCTCATTGTTTAAATTAAGCATTAATTTGTAGGCTTTATCAATCTCTTGTGTTTTTAATATTGATCCCTTCGCCTTATTAATCCCTTATGTTTTTAATATTTATCCCTTGGGTTCACCAATTCCTTGAGTGACGCCAATTTAAAACCTTGTGTTTATTAATTATTTTGGTTTATAATATTAATAATCCCTTGGGTTCTAAAATCTCGAGTTAAAAATATGAATTATTAGGGTTTATTAATCTCTTGTGTTTTTAATATTGATGCCTTGGTCTTATTGATCCCTTAGGTCTTTAATATATATCTCTTGGGTTCACCAATTCCTTTTGTTTGTAATATTAAACCCTTGTGTTTATTAGTTCTTTTGGTTATAATATTAATAACCACTTGGATTTATTAATCTTTTTAGTTTAAAATATTAATTCTTAAGGTTTATTAATCTCTTGAATTTAAAATATTAATTCTTAGGGTTTATTAGTTTCTTGGTTTATAATATTAATATTTCTCCCTTGGGTTCACCAATTCCTTTGGTTTATAATATTAAACCATTGGGTTTATCACTTCTTTTGGTTTATAATATTAATAATCTCTTGGGTTTATTAATCTCTTGAATTTAAAATATTAATTATTAGGGTTTATTACTTTCTTAGGTTTTTGAGTTTAAAATCTTTATTCTTAGGGTTCATTAATTTCTTATGTTTTTAATATTGACCCTTTGGTCTTATTGATCCCTTAAGTTTTTAATATTTATCCCTTGGGCTCACCGATTCCTTTGGTTTATAATATTTAACCTTTGGGTTTATTAGTTCTTTTGATTTATAATATTAATAATCTCTTGGGTTTATTAATATTTTAAGTTTAAAATATTGATTCTTATGATTTATTAATTTCCTAGGTTTTTTAGTGTAAAATATTAATTCTTAGGGTTTATTAATTTCTTGTATTTTGAATATTATTCCCTTGGTCTTATTGATCCCTTAAGTTTTTAATATTTATCCCTTGGGTTCACTAATTCCTTTGGTTTATAATATTAAACCATTGGTTTTATCACTTCTTTTAGTTTATAGTATTAATAATCTCTTGAATTTAAAATATTAATTATTAGGGTTTATTAATTTCTTAGGTTTTTGAGTTTAAAATATTTATTCTTAGGGGTTTATTAATCTCTTGTGTTTTTAATATTGACCCCTTAGTCTTATTGATCCCTTAATTTTTTAATATTTATCCCTTGGGTTCACTGATTCCTTTGGTTTATAATATTCAACCCTTGGGTTTATTAGTTATTTTGGTTTATAATATTAATAATCCCTTGGGTTTATTACTTATTTTGGTTTATAATATTAATTATCCCTTGGATTTTTAAATCTCTTGAGTTTAAAATATTAACTCTTAAGGTTTATTAATTTCTTAGGGTTTTGAGTTTAAAATATTAATTGTTAGGGTTTATTAATCTCTTCACTTTAGAATATTAATTCTTAGGGTTTATTAATATCTTATTTTATAATATTTATATTGATCCCTTGGGTTTATAATAATTTTCCTTTAGGTTTACTAATTTCTTGAGTTTTAATATTAAAAGCTTTCACTTATTTGTTCCTTAACTTTCTAATATTAATAATTCATTTGGTTTAACATTTAATGGCTTCGGTTTTTTAATCAGTCGAGTTTAAAATATTAATGTTGTTTTCATGGTTTACAGTATTTATCGAAGGGTTTTATACTTAACGGTTTTTTATACTTAAAGTTTTATATTATTATTCTCTTATGGTTAATATTGTTCCTTTAGGTTTATAAACCCTTAGTTTATTTATATATTTTTTTTCACCGTGGTTCATGAATCCATGTGCCCACACACATGAAGCCAGTTACATCCACAGTCTGAAAATCTTGATAGACCCTCCCGAAGGAATCTATCATCAACCATACAGATGAGGCCTAACCCCGTGGGCGTCAAAGAGATTCGATCGTGTGACCTCCCAACCGACAAAGTGCTTAGCAGCGGGGACTCAACTGATTGAACTAACTCTTGGGGCTTGGTTTCTTTGTATTAATCCCTTAGGTTTATTATTTCCTTGAGTGTTTAATATCAATCCGTTGGGTTTATTGATCCTTCAGGTTACTAAATCATTATGTTTATATTATTAACAATCCCTAAATTTGATTGTTTTCTTCGGTTTATAATATTAATAATCATGTGAATTTATCACTCATTTTTATTTAAAATATTAATTCCTAGGCTTTATTAATCTCTTCTCTTTTAAATATGGATCCATTGAGGTTATTGATCTCTTAGGTTCTTAATATTTTTCCCTAGGGTTCTCTAATTCTTTAGGTTTACAATATTAGACCCTTGGGTTTAATAGTTATTTTGGCTTATAATATTAATAATCCCTTGAGATTTTGGTAAGAGATATATACTTATTATAAATATAATAAAATACTATTATTATGTTATATTTGAATTTTAGTATAGTTTGAGTTATAACTATTGTATTGAAAAAATAATATATATATATATATATATATATATATATATATATATTAGTTTAATATACAATATGCATATAGTTAATATAATTAATATATTATAAGTAGATATATAAAATATATTGGTAATTATATTCATAAATATATATTATTATTTTCTTAATATACATGTAGTGGGTGGTAGATATAGATCTATAGGTGTATATCAACCATATTGGTAAATGTGATTGTGCTAGTACTATAAACAATGAAATATATGCTTAAATAAATAAATATATTATTTCTTGTATCTTTATTAACAAAAATTATACAAATATTCACCTTCCAAGTATTTTTACTTATTTAACAATAAAAAAAAAACTTTATAAATAATTTACAATTATTTTATTTTATAAATTATATGTATTACATCCTTAAAATTGATATAATAAGATTATTTCCCTTAACTTATAAATTATAATTTTTCCATTTATCATTTATATTATCACAAATAATATTTTAACTCAATAAATCTTAACTTACCAAGCAATTAACTTATCCAATAGAGGATGATATGACGTTTAATTACTATATAATTATCTTTTATAATACATTTTTTATATTGAAAATCATTTTAAAACATAAAATTATCCTAAATCAACATAAAAAAATTATTATCCTTACCATCATACATACTTTTTAGTGTTTCTTTATGTTTTATATGCATCTCACGAAGATAATTAAAAAACATTTCCATATAGAATTAAATGTCGAGAGATAGACTTAAATATAGAGAGATAAGGCACTGAAAAGTAATAAAACTAGCACAACCACATTATATTTACTAATGTGGTTGATATACGCCGATAGGCGTATATAAAATAGATTTACAACCACATTTACCAATGTGGTTGATATACGCCGATAGGCCTATATCCACTACCCATCACATTAATGTATATATCAATAAATAAATATTATATATAATAATTTTATTATATTAACTTGAAATATATATATTATATATTAATAAGAATATTAATATATTAAATATATTAATTATAATTAAAATCACAAAAATATTTTATATATATTAATAATATTATAATAATTATAAATAATATATATTAAAAATATTTATTAATATATTAATAATATTAACTATATACATAAGAAATATATATAATATATATTAATAATATTTATTAATATAAAAATAATATTAATAATATATAATATTTTAATATTTATTAATATATTAATATCATAGATGGTTATATTATTAATAAACCAAAAGAACTAATAATATATATTATATCATAGTTGGTTATATTATTAATAATATTATAATATTATTAATAATCATTATTAATAAATATTTGAATATTTATTTATAATAAATATTAATATATTAATAATATTAAATTCAAGAGAGTAATAAACCATATGAAACAATATTTAAAAACAAAAAACCTAAGAGATTAATAAACCCTAACAATTAATATTTTAAAGTGAAGATATTAATAAACCCAAGGGATAATTAATAATACAAACCCAATGTCATCATAAACGAAAGGTTTAAATATTATAAACCATAGGAATTGGTGAACCCAAGGGATAAATATTATAAACATAAGGGATCAATATTAAAAACACAAGAGATTAATAAACCGTAAGAATTGATATTTTAAACTAAAAAACCTAATAAATTAATAATCCATAAGAATCAGTATTTTAAACATAAGATATTAATAAACCAAAGAGATTATTAACATTATAAACCAAAGGAACTAATAGACCCAAGGGTTTAATATTATAAAGCAAAGGAATCAGCGAACCTAAGGGATAAATATCATAAACCTAACGGATGAATATTATAAACAATAGAGATTAATAAACCCTGAGAATTAATATTTTAAACTGAAAAATATAAGAAATTAACAAACCCTGAGAATTATTATTTTAAACTCAAGAGAGTAATAAACCGAATGTGTGATTAACATTATAAACCAAAAGAAATATTAAACCCAAGGGTTTAATATTATAAACCAAAGGAATCAGTGAACCCAAGGGATAAATATTAAAAACCTAAGGGATCAATAAGGCTAAGGGAAATATTAAAAACAATAGAGATTAATAAAACCCGGGAGTTTAATATATACTTCCTTGAGATTGATGTTCATGAGGCTAATATCGTGCCCTCGAGCCACTTGGACTGCGCTGGAGCGAACGTGTTGAGCTGCTTGCCGCCACATCTTGAACCAGACCGTGTTCTTTCTAGGGCTTGCGCCCATGGAGGGGTTGGGCTCTCCCCAGGCGCCTCCTCCCCCCCTCCACCGCCCTCTACTGCTGAGGCCTTCGATTCCCTCTTGGCAGGGCTTCCTAAGAAGAAGAACGCCGAAGCTGCAAAATTTGTCAAGAAACTTGATGATATACCCGAGATCTCTCTCCCTGCAGAGACTCCGATCCAGGTTTCTTTATCACTGGCCGAACGAGCTCTCATAGGCGAGTTCAGAGGGCTATGGCCATCTCCCAAAACCAATGAGAGCTGGGTCAGCAGAAACTGGGCGTCGTTGATCAAAGAAAGCGTTACTTCTTATTTTCTGGGGAGAGGATACTTTCTCTTCGAGCTCTCTTCAAAGGATGACAAAGACCTGATCTTCCAAAACAGCCCCTAATTCATGGGTCGTCAAGGTTTGTATCTAAATAAGTGGACTCTGGACTTTGATCCTGCAGTGGACGTGCCCAAAGCAGTCCCGGTGTGGGTTAGACTCCCAAATCTCCCAGTTCACTACTGGAATTGGGACTCTCTGATGCATATTGGGAATGCCCTTGGGAAGTTCATCGATCGAGCTAACAACAAGGATCAGTATGACTGTGCCAGGATCTGCGTGGAAGTAGATCTGGAGGTTGGGCTGCCAGAGGCCATCAAAATCAAAGTCGAAAGCTGGTCGCATGTGCAGAAACTGGACTATGAGCAGCTACCCTTCAAATGCCAAAAATGCCATGTCTATGGCCATTTCGCCAGAGGCTGTCCATCCAACAAAGAGGCTGTGCAAGGGAAGGAGGATGGTTGGAATCAAGTAAAGCGCTCCAAAACCTCCGAGAAGGCTCAAAATGCAGGAGGCCCTAATGGCAAAGGTCCCCAACAGGCCACTACTCAGCAAATCTCGTCTAAGTCCGCTCCAGAAAACAAATTCGAACTTCTAAGCTCGCACCAAGAGGACACCCAGGAGGTGGAGGCTCAAAATACAGTATCCTCGGACAAAGGTAATCACTCTATTTCTTCCAAAGATGCAAGTGTTGCAGAAAGCTCAAAAGGAATCCCTGTTGAAGTCGAGGAAGAGGACCATGAGTCGGAAGACTCGGAGGAGGAAGGAGAAATAGGCGACTCCCAAGCCTCTGTTAGGAGATCCACAAGAGGTCGCAAAACACATCAGGAGAAAAGAGAGCAGGAAACGTTCAAGGACAAGTTACAGGGCAGCCAACCAACTCTGGAGCCCAGCAGAACAAAGGTAAATAATGAAAATAGTCTCCTGGAATTATAGGGGTATGGGGAGAAAAATCAAGGAAGAGGTCGTAAGAAACTTAATAAGAATAGAAGCCTCAGACATATTCCTTATCCAGGAGACTAAGATGGAGGACGCAGACTTCCTCCACACAAGTAAAATAATCTGGAGCAAAAGCAAAGAAAAATTTGTCTTAGCCCGAGGAGCCTCTGGAGGGTTAGGCACTCTTTGGAATGATAGCAAGTTCTCGTTAATTTCTGAAATTTCAAACACTCACTGGCTGCTTCTAAAAATGTAGCATCCTGTCACTAAAGAATATTTTTGTCTCTTTAATGTTTATGTACCATTCAATGCTGGAGAAAAAAAGGCCTGTTGGGACTCTATAAGAAGCCAAGCAGATTTTGGGAACCTTGTCAACATCATTATTGCAGGTGACCTCAATCTCACATTACATTCCTCAGAAAAGAGAGGAGACTTCATTGTGCGAGATCCGGCGAGGGAATGGGCAGAGGATCTTCTGCAAGATTGGGACTTGTTGGACATCAAGCCCTCTTCTGGTAAGTTCACTTGGTCAAATAAAAGAGTAGGCCCTGGACACATTGCAGCAAGACTGGATAGATATTTTGTCCAAAGTTCCTTTCTCTTGCTTGGATTAGATGCTAGTATGCAAATCCTTCCTTGCAGCATATCTAATCATAATCCTATCAAGCTTGATCTCTAGGCTCACCCCGATCTTGGCCCCATTCCCTTCAGATTTAGCCCCCTCTGGGTCAAGGAACCCAATTTCATGCAGATTTTCAAGGAAATTTGGTCTCAGCCAGTCAATGGATCACCCTTCTACGTGTGGGAAGAAAAGCTCAGAAGAACGAAAGCTGCCTTAAAATGCTGGGCCAAAACTCTTTCTAACCCAGCAGCTGAAAGGAAAAATCTCCAAAGTCAACTAGAAGCACACCACTTGCTTTCGGAAGAGGCATATGTAACTAGAGAAATCCTCGACAAGGAGGTTCAACTCCAACAGCACTTCCACAAAGCCTGCCTGGCAGAAGAAGAGTTTTGGAGGATTAAGTCTCGTTGCCTATGGCTCAAAGCGGGAGACAGAAATTCCTCTTTCTTTCACAAGAAAACTCAAGCCAGAAAATGCTTCAATACCATATCTGAGATCAAGGAAGACAATTCCAACCATAAAGACTTTGCAAGCATTAAACGAGCACCATTCCTTCACTTTCAAAATTTGTATAGTGAGGATGTGAATCTGGTTCAAAATTCTGATCTTCTGGACTGGGTCCCCCCTTCAATCTCTGCTGAGATGAACCAGCTTCTAGAAGAAAAAGTCACCAAGGCTGAGGTCAAGAATGCTCTCTTTTCCATGGATCCTGACAAAGCACCAGGACCGAATGGATTCACCACCAGATTTCTGCAATCCTGTTGGCACATTTTGGAAAAATATCTCTACAAAATGGTTCAAAAATCCCAAGACTGTCAGAAAATAGGAGGTGGTAAAAATTTTGCGTTCCTTGCACTCATCCCCAAGGAGAAAGGCGCCAACTCCTTCAACAGATTTCGCCCCATCTCTCTCTGTAACACTGGTTACAAGTTGATCACAAAAGTAATAGCAAACAGGCTGAAACATCTTCTCCCCACTATCATTCCAGAAAATCAAGGGGGCTTTATTCATGGTAGACAGCTAGTGGACAATTTCATTTTGGTTCAAGAGGCTATTCTCTCAAGCCAGCAGTGTAAGGAAAGAGGTATGGCTATCAAACTGGACTTAGCTAATGCCTTTGACCGAGTTAGGCACTGTTTCCTCTTGAATGTTCTAGAAAAATTTGGCTTTGGGGAGAAATTTATATACTGGATTCGGGCCTGTATTTCGGAGCCATGGATTGCTCCCCTTGTTAATGGCAGAGCAGCGGGATTTTTCAAAGCCTCAAGAGGACTAAGGCAGGGCTTCCCTCTTTCTCCCCTTATGTTTGTCCTCCAGGCCTCTGTTATCAGTTTCCATCTAAACAAGAAAATGCAAGAGCAAGAGATCTATGGGCTTTGCATTGCCAAAGGAGTTAAAAGCATCAATCACGCCCTCTTCGCAGACGATACTTCGCTGCTGGGGGCTGCATCGCTTCATTCGGCCAAAAGATTTAAAGAAGCAATATATGATTTTTGTATGGTGTCAGGAAGTAGTCTCAACAAGGGGAAATGCCATATTTATAGTTGGAATACTCCTCCCAGCTTGCTCAGTTCCATTGCAAGATGTTTTGGTTTCGCAGCCTCTCCAGCTTGGACTTGTTTCAAATACCTTGGGCTCCCTATCTTCCTCAAGAGGGCCTACAGCAAGGATTGGCTCCCCCAAGTGGAAAAATTCAAAAATAAGCTCCACGCTTGGGGATTCATCTGGCTCAATATTGCGGGCAAGTCTGTTCTCATCAAAGTTGTTCTATGCAGTCTTCCCCTTTTTCAGTTCTCTGTACTCTTGGCTCCAATTGGTATCCTTCAGAAAATGGACCAGCACATTCGAAACTTCTTTTGGAAGGGGGGCAAACAAAACGAGAGGAAATTCCCACTGGTTAACTGGGAGACTGTCTCCAAACCTCTGAGGGAGGGGGGGCTAAACTTCAAGAATCTTTCTCTTCAGAACACGGCCATGGGAGCCAAGCTGCTCTGGAGAATTATTGCGCCCAAGCCTGGCTGGGCCTAATTAGCTCTCTGGAAGAAATATTTTAAAGGCAAGAGACTCAGATGCCTTGGCGGTCCTCTCCCTCAAGGCGTCTCTCCCTTTGCTAGATTCTGCTCCAAAGCTGCCCCCTGATCAGCTCCAACGCCTATTGGATTCCTGGAAACGGTAAGAAGATAAATATCTGGACAGATCGTGTATTGGTTCGTGATCTGATTGGTGACTGTTCCTCTTTCAACGCGTTGCGCTGCTGGTTGACTGCTACTAGGAAATCCACTTTGTGGGATATCTCCACTTGGGATGGGACGCGTTGGGCAGGTTGGAATTTTTTTGATGTGCCTCCGAAGATTCTCCAAGACTGCAACTGTCTTTGCTCCATGTTGAACGGTATTGCCCCCATGCATTTGCGCATAAGAGATTCACGTGGCTGGGGATTGCAGTCTGCAGGTTACACTGTAACTCAAGGCTACACAAAACTCACCATGAGGCTGCACGTTCCCCCGGACCCTGCTCCTTGGACTGCGATCTGGCATCTCCATTCTCTGCCTAAAATCGACATGTTCTGTTGGCTTCTATGCCACAAGAAAATCCTTACTGATGACAAACTGCAGAAACGCGGATTTCATGGTCCATCCAAGTGCTCTTTTTGCAGAGAGAATGTGGAATGTGCCACACACTTGATCTTGAATTGTAAATTCGCTGTGCAGGTTTGGAGCGAGCTGATGGATTACTGGAACCCCATTTTTGTTCTTCCCACCTCTATAACTGATCTATTCGCAAATTGGCAGAACAGTTACCCCGGTCCTCCTCCCAAAAACAAAGTGATAAAAAAGGCATGGTCTTCCCTCCCCAAAATCTGTTGCTGGCAAATCTGGCTAGAGCGAAACATCAGAATATTTAGAGATACTAAGCATGATGTCAAGGTGGTGGCGACCAAGATAAAATTCCAGTTAAAAGAAAGCTTGGAAAATCAAAAAGATGCTTCAAATCTTAATCATCTAGATTCAGTCTGGGGTGCCTCCCTAAACCTGCAATTTCATCAAGCTACCAGCCACATTTCCCCCATTAAATATTGGCAAATAAGGGGGAAGAACAATGTTGAATTTCAAGACTGGATCTCCAACCAACAGGTGCACTCTCTCTTCTTTGATGGGGCATCAAAGGGAAACCCGGGAAGGGCTGGGGCAGGAGGTATTGTAAAAAATGCTGAAGGTATTTTGATCCATAGCTTTGCTTGGGGTCTGGGGATCAACTCCAGCATTCAAGCTGAGGCTTTGGCCCTCTTTCAAGGTCTTAAATTGCTCTTGAATCTTGAAATCAAGGAGGTTAATATTTTTGGGGATTCCCAAGTGATAATCAAAATTATGGTGACAAACTCTTCCCCTCGGGATCTTAGATTGGCAAGGATAATATCCAGAATTAGAAGCTTGGGGAAATTGTTCCAAAAGTTGAGCTACTACCATGTGTTGAGAGACAACAACAAAGATGCAGACCTTGAAGCAAATAAAGTTGCCCTCCTCTCTGTCGGAGCAATAATTCGACACGAGGATGAAACATGGGATCCAATTCCATAAGCTGCCAGTTGAAATGTTTTACTGCTTGTTATTGAACCAGTTTGTTTGTATTTTTAAGCTAGGGGAAATCACAGAAATCGAATACATAACTATAGCCAAAAAGAGTTGGAAGCTGTCCACAAGTCTCATAGCACTTCTGGTTATTGATACTTTCTGAGCTCTACTCCCTCTCATTGTAATCCGAAATCTGGCATTTAGACCAAGCAGTTAATATATTTCATAACTGTTTCTGTGAAAAAATAAAATAAAACCCAGGAGTTTAATACTATAAACCAAATGAATTGGTGAACCCAAGGGAAAACCATTACCCAAAAAATTATAAACCAAAGGAATTGGTGAACCCAAGGGAATTGATTTAAACATTGAGAGAATTGTTGTCACAATGCGACGTTGGACCAACTATGACCAGGGTTGGCCATGGGTGATTTTCATATTGAAACAATATTTTTCAGAATGTGACATTTGATCATGGATGACATTGATCGATTATTCAAGTTATAAACCAAAAAAACTAATAAACCCAAGGGTTTAATATTATAAACCAAAGGAATTGGTGAATCCAAGGGACAACCATTACCCAAAAAATTATAAACCAAACGAATTGGTGAACCCAAGGGAATTGATTTAAACATTGACACAATTGTTGTCACAATGCGACGTTGGACCAACTATGACCAGGGTTGGCCATGGGTGATTTTCATATTGAGACAATATTTGTCAGAATGTGACATTTGATCATGGATGACATTGATCGATTATTCATATTATAAACCAAAAGAACTAATAAACTCAAGGGTTTAATATTATAAACCAAAGGAATTGGTGAACCCAAGGGAATTGATTTAAACATTGAGACAATTGTTGTCACAATGCGACGTTGGACCAACTATGACCATGGTTGGCCATGGGTGATTTTCATATTGAGACAAGATTTGTCAGAATGTGACATTTTATCATGGATGACATTGATCGATTATTCATATTATAAACCAAAAGAACTAATAAACCCAAGGGTTTAATATTATAAACCGAAGGAATTGGTGAACCCAAGGGAAAACCATTACCCAACAAATTATAAACCAAAGGAATTGGTGAACCCAAGGGAATTGATTTAAACATTGAGACAATTGTTGTCACAATGCGACGCTGGACCAACTATGACCATGGTTGGCCATGGGTGATTTTCATATTGAGACAATATTTGTCAGAATGTGACATTTGATCATGGATGACATTGATCGATTATTCATATTATAAACCAAAAGAACTAATAAACCCAAGGGTTTAATATTATAAACCAAAGGAATTGGTGAACTCAAGGGAAAACCATTACCCAACAAATTATAAACCAAAGGAATTGGTGAACCCAAGGGAATTGATTTAAACATTGAGACAATTGTTGTCACAATGCGACGTTGGACCAACTATGACCCAAGGGTTTAATATTATAAACCAAAGGAATTGGTGAACCCAAGGGAAAAATATTAATAACCTAAGGGACCAATAAGGCGAAGGATCAATAAAATTATTAAAAAAATACTCAAGTTGAAGAAATTAATAAACACTAATAATTAACCCAAGGGTTCATAATATTATAAACCAAAAGAACTAATAAACCCAAGTGTTTAATATTATAAACCAAACGATTGGTGAACCCAAGGGAATTGATTTAAACATTGAGACAATTGTTGTCACAATGCGACGTTGGACCAACTATGACCATGGTTGGCCATGGGTGATTTTCATATTGAGACAATGTTTGTCAGAATGCGACATTTGATCATGGATGACATTGATCGATTATTCATATTATAAATCAAAAGAACTAATAAACGAAAGGGTTTAATATTATAAACCAAAGGAATTGATGAACCCAATGGAATCGTATTTAAACATTCATACAATTGTTGTCACAATGCCATTGGACCAACTAGGAGATTGGTTGGCTGGTGGTGATTTTGTTGTTGAGACAATGTTTGTCGTATCGCATTTGATCATGGATGACATTGACTTCCATTATTCATATTATAAACCAAAAGAACTAATAAACCCAAGGGTTTAATATTATAAACCAAAGGAATTGGTGAACCTAAGGGAAAACCATTACCCAAAAAATTATAAACCAAAGGAATTGGTGAACCCAAGGGAATTGATTTAAACATTGAGACAATTATTGTCACAATGCGACATTGGACCAACTATGACCCAAGGGTTTAATATTATAAACCAAAGGAATTAGTGAACCCAAGGGAAAAATATTAATAACGTAAGGGACCAATAAGGCGAAGGATCAATAAAATTATTAAAAAAATACTCAAGTTGAAGAAATTAATAAACATTAATAATTAACCCAAGGGTTCGTAATATTATATCTCAAAAGAACTAATAAACCCAAGGGTTTAATATTATAAACCAAACGAATTGGTGAACCCAAGGGAATCGATTTAAACACTGAGACAATTGTTCTCACAATGCGACGTTGGACCAACTATGACCATGGTTGGCCATGGGTGAATTTCATATTGAGACAAGATTTTCTGCATCGTGACATTTGGACTCAGAACATACGACCATTATTCATATTATAAACTAAAAGAATTAATAAACCATGGTTTAATATTATAAACCAAAGGAATTGTGAACCCAAGGGAATTGATTTAAACATTGAGACAATTGTTGTCACAATGCGACGTTGGATCAACTATGACCATGGTTGGCCATGATTTTCATATTGAGTATGATTTTCGATTGCGACATTTGATCATGGATGACATTGATCAAATATTCATATTATAAACCAAAAGAAATAATAAAACCCAAGGGTTTAATATTATAAACCAAAGGAATTGGTGAACCCAAGGGAAAAACATTACCCAACAAATTATAAACCAAAGGAATTGGTGAACCTAAGGGAATTGATTTAAACATTGAGACAATTGTTGTCATAGTGCGACGTTGGACCAACTATGACCATGGTTGGCCATGGGTGATTTTTATATTGAGACAATATTTGTCAGAATGTGACATTTGATCATGGATGACATTGATCTATTATTCACATTAAAAACAAAAAGAACTAATAAACCCAAGGGTTTAATATTATAAACCAAAGGAATTGGTGAACCCAAGGGAATTGATTTAAACATTGAGACAATTGTTGTCACAATGCGACGTTGGACCAACTATGACCATGGTTGGCCATGGGTGATTTTGATATTGATACAATGTTTGTCAGAATGTGACATTTGATCATGGATGACATTGATCGATTATTCATATTATAAACCAAAAAAACTAATAAACCCGAGGGTTTAATATTATATACCAAAGCAAGTGGTGAACCCAAGGGAAAAGCATTACCCAAAAAATTATAAACCAAATGAATTGGTGAACCCAAGGGAATTGATTTAAACATTGAGACAATTATTGTCACAATGCGACATTGGACCAACTATGACCATGGTTGGCCATGGGTGATTTTCATATTGAGACAATGTTTGTCAGCATGTGACATTTGATCATGGATGACATTGATCGATTATTCATATTATAAACCAAAAGAAGTAATAAACGCAAGGGTTTAATATTATAAACCAAAGGAATTGGTGAACCCAAGGGAAAACCATTACCCAACAAATTATAAACAAAAGGAATTGCTGAACCCAAGAGAATTGATTTAAACATTGAGACAATTGTTGTCACAATGCGACGTTGGAACAACTATGACCTTGGTTGGTCATGGGTGATTTTTCATATTGAGACAATATTTGTCAGAATGTGACATTTGATCATGGATGACATTGATCGATTATTCATATTATGAACCAAAAGAACTAATAAACCCAAGGGTTTAATATTATAAACCAAAGGAATTAGTGAACTCAGAGAAAACTATTACCCAACAAATTAGTATTAGAAATAAAAATTATTAATAAAATTAAGTGATTAATAAAATCGAAGGATCAATAAGATTAATAAAAAGAATATAAAAAACAAAGAAATTAATAAATAGTAATAATTAACCCAATGTATTATTCATATTATAAAACAAAAGAAGTAATAACCCAAGGGTTTAATATTAGAAAACAAAGGAATTGGTGACCCAATTCCTTTGTTTTCGAATATTAAACCCCTGGGTTATTACTTGGTGAACCTGTAACATAGGCACTTAACATAACATAGCTTGCTTGGGTTATGGTGACGTTGTACTAGGCTTAAGTTAGTTGGTTTACTATGACGTTGCAGTTAACTTAGAGATTAAAAAATTAAAAAATATTCCATAATAGCTTAATATTAAAAAATAATGGTATTTTTTATTATACTATTCCAGTTTTAAAATGTTAAAAGCAATTTTTCATAGTTCCCAAATTTTATAAAAAAAATAGGTATTTTCAAGATCAATATCATTTCAAAATTTTTTCATTGTAACTTTTTTTTTTTTACATTGTAATTGTATTTTATTTTAAAATCATTTTAGGAATAGTCTAACCGCACTTCAGTTTTTAAATCTTCTGAATATCTTGAGTTTGTAGACACTCAAATGTTATAGCACTTGTTGTTAGTAATAGTTGGAATAAACCTCATGTTAATGAAAGTATGCTAGTTCTCAATTCGTCCAAATACCAAATAAAAAAATTAAAAATTAAAAATAAAAAAATTTCCTATAATATATTAAATTTCTCACTTAATCATTAAATATAAAAAAATTGATAATTTTTTTAATGGTATAGTTTTAGAAATTATATAAGTTATATTTGAAGATTGCTTTCATAGTGAAGTGATACGTTCCATGAAATCTAAAGTTAAACTCTACACATAGTTCGGTGAAAAAAACAAAATACTATATTTCGAAATAGAATAATTGATGCATTTTGGAATTTTGAAAGAAAATAATTGAGGTATTTTGGAATTTTGAAATATAGTGAGGTAGTTTTATCATTTTCAAATTCACATTTTATTTATTTATTATAATGTTATGTTTTTTTTATTATTTTCAAACATTTAAAGTAATAAAAAAATAACTTAATTTCAATTTTATTTATTATAATGTTATGTTTTTTATTATTTTCAAATATTTAAATTAATAAAAAATAACTTAATTTCAATTTTTTTAATATATTTTTTCAAATTATTTTATATATTTTTTAGAATTTTTAATATTATTGTAAAATAAATTTTAATTTTATTTATTTACTATAATGTTACGTTTTTTATTATTTTCAAACATTTAAAGTAATAAAAAAATAACTTAATTTCAATTTTATTTATTATAATGTTATGTTTTCTATTATTTTCAAATATTTAAGTTAATAAAAAAATAACTTAATTTCAATTTTTTTAATATATACGTGATATTTTTTCAAATTATTTTATATATTTTTTAGATTTTTTAATATTATTGTAAAATAAATTTTAATAATTATACAATGTTATGAATAAAGCTTGAAAATATTATATTTTTTTTAAATTCAATGTTATTTAAAAACACAAACATTAACCTTACCAAAAAAATATATGATATAACCACATTCAAAGATAGAAAATCCACTTGCACAATTATAAAATAAAATCAATATTTAGATAAAAATCATAAACAATAGTTATGTGTAATGTGTTATTAGTATCACTGAAGATGTAGTATATAAGTTCTCATTGTGAGTGAGATTCACATCAATTATTGAAACATGGGCTTCAGAAAGCTATGTGGGGATGGTGACAAACAAAATTAGGTAAAATGAAAAAAAAAAGTGAAATATAATTGAAAACCTAGAAATTATTATATTTCTTAATAATAACGAGTTTCGGCAATCGTTGTCCGCGGTGAATCATTTATTTATATATAAAACCGAAGAAAAAAATATCATTTATATATACAATGCAATTTCAGAAGCGCTCCGTAACATCAGGAAGATGTACGATCGTGTTATTTATTTATAGATAAAAGGAGAGTATAAAAGTGATTAAAAAAAGTTTTTTCACACTATTAACTCCCAAATCTCAACGATTTAGACTTCAGCGTTTGAAATTGTTTGAAAGGAGAACTTTTGAGCGGTCTTTTTCACAAAATATTTAATAACTAATATTATTGACACTGGCACACCGAAAGCAATAATTATTGTAATATGCCAGAAGACTGTACAATGCATCGCCTTAACAGTCAATGCACAGGTTCAAAACTATCTAAAGAAGTTATCAATGTTCTTATTCAAAACTAACCGACCCACGGGCTGCACAAAATCACAAATTAGCCCTAGTTAGCGAGGTGCCCTCAAGAAATCTGCACATGAGAGATTGGAGACATAGTGACTCACCTCGAAAAAGCCCTTTGCGAACGCTCCTCTGGCATGTACGACCCTCTCAGGGATTTGTTCTCTGTCAAATGCTGCAAACTTCTCGATCAGGGGGTGATCCTCCAGCAGAACCGGACCTGCAGCATCGCATGGAATTAGGGGTTTCGTTTCTTTTAATCTTGCATCTATTGTAGAAGACGGCCTCAACATTAAAGAATTTAATGTATAATGTTTCGCTGATTTTTTTATGCTCCCATCTGATATGTCGTTGCTTCTCCTTCCCAAATCCGAATCCTCCATAGCCTTATGAGAACTGGTCCATTCGCCTTCCAGGGTGCCTGGGGCAGGGTTTAAAGGTGCATGCAGCAGCCGCAGTTGCACTCTCTCTTGGCGATGCAACACAATGCTCGACGTGGGAAGAATTGGAGGGAATTAAGTGAGTCACGTTACCAATAGAAGCAGAAGCTACCATTTCTACGTATAGTACGAGTAGCTCTGCCATATTAGGGGCGAGTTCTTCCACCGCTCAGGCTATGAATGGCTCAGTACAAACGGAGAGCCGCCTCCAGGTGGTCGTCGAACAACTGTGTGCATGGAACAGCTCAGTAGAAACGGAGAGTTGCCTCCAAGTGGTCGTCGAACCGCTGTGTCCATGGCGTGTGAGGCGACAGATATCTGAACGTTTCAGAAAACAGGCACGTGGAGTTGGCCAAGAAAACAGGCACCACAACTACAAAGCAAGCTATGATCAGCATCATGTGGCACATGAGCGTTTGAACCATCAATTAGGTGGCGCGCCATGTTTATTTGAGAATTCATTTTTATTTGAGAAATTGAACCACCTGCCCGCTCTCACCCACGTTCGATAACACCTACGCATGGCCCATAATACTAAACCTTAATCTTCCATTCCGCCCACGTTCATCTTCCCAGTTCATCCTAATTTGATAGGTGGCATGCTCACATTTATTTGAGAATTCATGTTTATTTGAGAATTTGAATCATCAATTAGGTGGCAATTAAGTTTGAACCATCACTTGTTAATCTTGATAGGTGGCGGTCAACAAATGGCACAGTAAATTTTTAATCATGTTTTGTAAAAAATTAATTTAAATATAGTTTAAACATGTCATTTAAATATGCAAGGAAGTTACTTTTTTTAATTTCATCCATTGATTTAGTGGACCAAAATACACCGACATCTTACAAAATGGCATAGACGTTTTTTAATCATGTTTTGTAAAAAATTAATTTAAATATAGTTTAAACATGTCATTTAAATATGCAAGGAAGTTACTTTTTTTAATTTCATCCATTGATTTAGTGGCGACACATCTTTCAATCTAGACCATCAGATCAAAAATATTAATTAGCATAATCACAAAAGATGCTATTTCCAATAAAGAGATACGCCTATCCGCCTAATTATCCTCAACTATATCATTCCTTTTATATTCAACACAAAGTCGATACTGTAAGCCCACGTTGTAAATTATTGTATACTGTAAGCCCACGCTGTAAATTATTGTATATGGACAGTATTTCAAACCTGCAAACTTATTAGAGTACATGTGAAAAATTTTAAAATAGTGTAATGGTACGGGTTGAGAGGTAGTTTAAGTGAACAAACAATTTTATTATTATAGGTAATAGCTCCAGAGAACATTTTTCCAACATGGCGGAGCAGGGTAGCGTCTTTGAACACGCTATGCCATACCATTAGTCAAATACCGAAATACCAATAAAAACGAAAGGACTTCATTCTCTCACATCCCTGCAGCTTCTTTCATCTCACGAAAACAATGAACAAAGCACTGAGAGAGCAGCCCCGCATCTACATGTCCTTTAGCAGCTATGACCTGCACCCTTAGGCTTCCCATGTAGCTTGTGCTTGTCACCAGAAGCGCCTGCCATGTTCAAATCAAATTGACAAATGAAATCACAAACTTATGATACATTGATTTCGCATGAAACAAAAGAAAGGGTGTCATCTAACCTGTGGCGCACCCGATACCGAGAAATTTAAAGTTTTAACAATATTTCCAGCGACAGATATCTGTTCTCCTGGCCCCACCATATTTGTCACTGAAAGCGTCGTGTTTGCCAGGGTTTTGTACATGCATTTAGCGGATGCCTGTTACGATTTTCCATTCCATGCCATGATAACCACCTCAGTTTTCTCTTCTCTAATCTCTCATCTCAGACGACAGATGACAAAATCATAATAACAATTGATGCAGTGATGTACCTGTGGTCCTATCAATTTTGTTACATAGCGCATAGCTTTGTCCATTATGAAGGCTGCAAAAGACATTTTCTTTCTATCTAGACTTTCTTTTACGTTGAGCAGAAGTTCCAACGGGTTATCCAACTTTTCCAATGGTATCCCAATATATAAAAGCCCAAAATTGTTTCCCCGAGCTGCTTCACTGCTAGGTTTAATCATCGACTTCAAATCCTGCACATGTCCATATGTTAGCAACATCCATTTGACTGACATAAGTAATGGTATTCGAACGGCAACCAGAAAAGAATTATTACTTTGGTGGTGGACCTGTCTCTGGCTCTGGCTCTCAGGTTCATCGTCATGACCAACGCCATTAATCTCAGATTTTCTACTGCCCCATCAATTTTCTCATCTGCATTCAAAATCTCAGCGATTAGTAGTCGCGCATTGAAAATACATAAATGAGGAAGAGAAATAAAAGGGTTCATGGTTTGGTTGCGGGACGACCAAGAGTAATCCGCAGGTAGCGTTGGAGTCCATAAAATACCACGCCCATTATCACATCATTCACGGTCTGTAAAACAATGCAGCAAGGATCAGCAAAGCCAAGTCCTAATTGTAAAAAGTTCCAAAATTACCCCTCCAACAGAATTCTTGATGTGTTGAATGCCTTCCATTGTGAAAGTGGCAGAAGACATGACTTTAGGCATCCACTCCACCCCAGGGGCTCCCCGAATTGGTAACTCACTGTCGTCCATCCATTTCACTCTTAATAAACTGCTCATCAAATCGAGCAGTGTGTACCACATTATAAGCACAACGGTGAATAGCCGCTGGTATATATTATGAACGGTGAACCAGTGGATTTGGGAAATTTTGTGAGATTCTGGCAAGAGCTGCGTACATTCAGAAGTAGGATGGCTGCGATTATCAGCCCTGGTAGAGCTGGCGAGCAATAAAGACATGATGCAGGTTGATAATGATTGTCGCTGATGCCGTGCTGGTCTTATAGTTGACAAAATGAAACTCCCAAAGAGGACGAGAAAGAGGAAGGCGCGTGAGGTGCATATCGGAAATATAGTCATGCACATACTCAGTGTAGTCTTTGAGTCCGGGAGGAAAGTTGGGAACAAAAACATGATCATTCACATCCACTTCCACTTTCTCCCACTTGGCAACTCCCTTGTCATCCTTTGTCTGCCACCACAGCAAAATGCTCCTGCTTAGTTCAATATAGTAAAAACACAACAATTATGGTTGTTCATTCACAAATCCTCCATAAATATAAAAAAAAATAGGAAAGAGTTGAATAGATGATACCATAATACAAGAGAATCGGGGGTTCTGAGGCAAGAGGATATCCCTGATGACCGCTTGCTTGAAGTGAGACACATCCATGGGATGGTCGAACTCTAAGATGGCATGCACACACTGTGAAAATTCTGCAGTGTTGAGAATGCACCCATTCTTACTTACAGGAGGTGTTAATTGGCATTTCGTTGCCTCATATTCTGCATCAGATTCACCCTCAAATCCCATTTCCACTGGCTGGAATGACTTGGGTGGGATGAGGAGGAAAGAAAGTGGGGAAAAAAGCGTTGTCAACGTGGAATCTCAACACCAAGGTTGGAGAATGGTTGGACAAGAAATGAAATGGATCAATAAATTTATAGAGTGAGTGGTGGGATCAGTTGTCTCGTAATTACAAATAATTGCATGGAGTTATTTCATACTTTCAAAAAAATACACAGATAAAATCGTTTACATTTGCATACTTCAGTACTTTATGTTTACTCAGTAAAGTCATAATGCCATGATTGAAAAATCCCTGTAACATGGTCACAGGATGCAAAAACCAAAACACCAAAACAGGGGTAGACAACCCAGAAAAACAAAAATCCCATTACTTTCAAATGTGGGGGTCAGGGGCGAGAAGCAGCAAAAATATCAAAAAGAAACTACCAGAAAACAGAGTGCATTAGCATAAACATAACCAATCACAGAAGAGTTGTCAAAAAAAAAAAGTGTGAACTGAGAAAGTCCATCTAGGTCATAATGGTTAGTTGGTATGAAATAACTAATGGAGTTATTGCAGACCTACTAAATAGTTAATTCCTACTGACCAACCATTAATATGAGCACATGTTATAAGGTTATTAACAGTAATGGTGTTATTTAAGTATTTTAAGTTTGGTAATTATTTATGGAAACTTATCTAAATTGTTTTAGTTAAATTAAATGACTGGATTTAATAAATTTATTATTTAAAATATAATTTTTTATTTATATATTTTTAAAGTATCCAAATTATAAAAAATTGCCAATTTAAATATTCATCTATTTTTGGGAGACCCTATTATTAAAATTATAGTACTTGGTTTTTTCTATATTAATGGAATTTTTTTTTTAAATATTATTTAAAAAATCTGTGCTACATTTTATTTCATTTTGATTCAGGTATATGACAAATTTTTTTTTGTTTAAAAATAGACGATTATTAATTTGGATTTATTTTTTTAAGTTTATTTATTTTGATATAAAATTATGTATTTTTCAATTTATGTTATTATAATACAATAATACATATTTTTTAATTCAAGAAGTATTCATATAATGTGATATGGAAAAAATATTATAATTACATATATGATCAATTAAAAAATAATAAATTGAATTTGTAATATTTTAATGTCTTTTTATTGATAAAATTAGAAACAATATTATCTATGCAAAATTAATAATATACATGTTACAATAAAATAAATTTAAATAATTCTAATTCATATTATTAATAACCATGATATTTCGCCCACATGGTGTAGAGTAGTCGGTGATAGGGTGCACTGTTAAGGCACTCCGTCTGCAAGGTCACCGGTTCGAAACCCGTGGGTGATTAGGATTAGTCTAAACTACAAAAAAAAAAAAAAAACCCTGATATTTCATCCCTGGTGAGTTAATATCGAAATTGAATGAAGTGCAGGGCGGGGCATTTACTCCCTTACCCACACAACATATACATCGATGAAGTGTGTCAAAGATGCCTCTGGTGGCAAGCAGGAACCAACGCTTCTCAAATGTTTTAGTGGTATAAATCGTAATTAGGTTTCCCTAGGATTTTATTAATTATGCATGGTAATGGTAGGCAAGAATTTGGTGGGAGATGGCTCTCTCTCTTCGCCATCCCTGGCCCTCCAAACCGAGACAACAAGGAAGGGTGTTGCTTGAGGCCCTGATGGTTGTGCTTCCATCACGACAGTGGTTCAATGCATACAAATTTGGTACCGGATCTTGTGAAGGCCTGTACAAACAATGGGTTAGTTTTTGGAATTGTGCGGGTAAGACAAAAGTTGGTTTTGACTTCCAAGGCGACTTCGCTCGAGGCAACTCCAATTTCCAAACCACTGGTAAAATTTTCATGCCTATCTCAAATTTTATCTCACATTTCATCCTTCTACTACTTTGTTAGTCATTATGTAGCAGTGGGAGTATGATTCCTAACATTTGAGGTTGAGTCTGAAATTAGCGACGATAACCTGCTTCTAGTTTTTTTTTTCCTCAGACATAGCTCAACTCTAGGGTCAATTGGGGAGATGGGGTCATCGCTCTCAAGGTTTCTCCTCATTTCGTTAGCATTGGGAGTTATATTATGCTCAGGGGGGAGTGGAGTAAGTAGAGTTTCTAGATGTGGTGTGTTTTTGGTTGCTCGAAAGTTGTTATAGCCCAGGAAGTCTAGTGGAGGGGGGTCTAATCGTCACTAGGCGTTATCTCCATGATTCTCATTGCCCCTTTCACATTGCAGTTGTTAATGTTGGTATAACCTGGGAGTTTCACGGACATTGGTATACAAAGTGTAAGGCACCGGGTTGTCGATGCACAATAGTAAGCCCGAGGCCCATGCAGCACCAACGTGGATGCACTCACATGGGTTCAGGGCGAGGATGCGAAGGAATCGTCAACCATGTAGAAAATTAGGATTTATGGAAAGAGGTGGACCAACAACAAGCTAATTCTCCAGGAAGAGTATACTTGCCCCTCCGTTCGACTCTTTGGAAACATAGATTTAATAGGTTACCACAATTATGGAGCAGCTAGCTCGAGAAAAACATGAGGTTCAAAACGAAGTTATTGCTTTTATGAATGACCTTTATCATAATCAATGGCACATGATGGATGGGTTGGTATCACTGCATCGCGGCCAGAAAAGGGTCCATGAGAGGTTGGATCATCTCAAAGGAAAGATGGAACATATGGAAGCTCGCGTTCATGAAACCTTTTGTCCTCCTTCGCCACCAAGAAATGGACCGAACAGTCTAGCTCCAGATAACTTTGTTGACTAAGGATGAATGTCGGATGTATTTTGGTTCTTAGGATATTCTTATTTTTTTGGCTATTTGTATATGGTCTCTTAGTTTAATTATGTTGTTGTAAAAATATTTTTTCTATTACCTTCTGGCCAACAAGTTTCTCATTGTGTATCTTTGACATGAATTAATAGAAAAATTAGATTTAAAAAAAAAATCATGATATTTTAGAATATATAACTAATAAAGATATAAAAAAATACACTACATAGTTAATTAATTATAATTCATCATATGCATTAAAAATTAAATTAAAAAAATATGTATAAAACATGTCCAAACATAAGTGTAACATATATGCATTTTCAATTTTTTTAATATATATATATATATGAAGGTAGATCTCTTTTAACTTCATATGTTAAGAGCATAATTTTTTTTTCAATTTTTATGTAAAAAATAAATTTATATCTTAAAAACTTAAATTTACATCTTACACATGTAATCGCTTACAAGTTTTTATTAAATCTGTAGTTAAAATAGATATATGTTGATATACTTCTAAAATATGATGTCTAATCAAGTTTCAATTTATAATTCCACACTCTCATTCCTTTATGCCCGTATTACTATTAATAAATTTCAATTATGTATTTTAATATACATTTACAGAAAGCATAATGACCATTATTTTATGTTTTTCTAAATTTTAAACTCTAACATTTAATAAATATGTTTTTTAAAACTGAGTTTTAATTTCATAACAAAATTTATTTTCATAACAAACTAATTTTTGAATAAGAAACCTTCACTTATATTTGAAATCTTTATAAAATATTAATCATGATATATTTTAAATAAAATTCATAATAATATTAGTAGTTACAAAATTAAATTAAAAACTTTTTACTATTTCAAATTATTTACAATTTTAGATTTCAACTATTTATTTACAAACAACTTCATTTACCTCTACAATAATTTTACGCATAAGATGAATAGAAATGTTGATTTGTCTTTCATTCCATTTGTCTTTCATTCCATTTAATATATTAGCTATAATCTACCCAGAAAAATGTGTTAAAAATTGCTATAAATAAAGAAAATTGTTACATAGTAGTAATATTATTTTTATCTTAGTTACAATATGTTTTGCTAAACAACATATTTTGGATTTGATTTTAATAATTATTTCAAATAGTGAGATATTTTATATTTCAATTTTATTTTGGTGGGATGTTGTAAATTAATAGTAAATTATATATAATTATATATATATATAGATATATATTAAGGTAAAATAAATATAAATTCATTGTGAAGTAAATTTATATTCATATTTTTCTCCAAAATGAACCAAAACACCCTCAACCTTTAGGTTATGGCCTACACAATCATGTTTGTAACACCTGGATTTAATTTCATTTAACATACAGACATTTTAATTTAGACATTGGATTTTATTTTAAATTAATAGGATTAAGAGGCATGCTAATCAAGTTATGAACTAAAGTTCTTTTTTTGAATAAAGATTTAATTATGGTATGTTTCCATAATCTGATGGTAAAAGTTTTCCAAGATTCCAGAGTAGTTGATTAAACAGTTACTGGCAGTTACCTTTCCTCTAGGGATAAAAGGAAAATCCTAGAGAAGGAAAGGGGTTATGTGCATGAGAAAAGAAACAACTAGAGAGATGAAAGGGGAGAGTGTCCAGAGCTGGTAGCAACGAATGGAAATCTGCTACCTGTTATTGGAGAAGATACTGGACAGGGGTCCCGAGGTCTACCTCCTTGAAAAAAAGCTACACAATCCTACTCTAGCGAGGAGCATGGAGGGAGTTAAGGACATCATTGCCTCTCTCACTATTTGGAGGATGCCATCAGCCATACTTATTTGAGATAAGTGAACTAGACTAGAATGAATGGATATTAGTTTCTTAAATATGTTAAATCCTGTAAATAGTTTTCAGAGTATGTGAACAATTGCTTACAAGGATAAGTATTAGATTCTTTGAATGTAGTTTGAACAATTTTACTTCCTGGAATTAATAATGTAACAATGGGATTTAGTGGAAGATAGGTGACTGAAGGTTCTTTAATAATATTGATATAATACAGTAACCATTAACATGCTGGAGAGTTAGTCCACTTGGGGAAGTGAATCTCCAAACGGGACAGTCTATCATGTAAAGGAAACCGGATACACTGACTGAGAGTAAACCCTCTTGAGCTGGTTTGGTCACCCATGAAATGTATTCTACTACGAAGAATTAATATCAAAGCATCCAGGAAAATAAATTGCATAGAAAAGGAAATACTTAAGAACTAAATGTGAGAATTAAATTAACAGTATATACATAGTGCTTATATTCATTAAAATATTAAGTATATGCAAAGTACATCTATTCATTGAAATAGGAAGAACATAGAACTGTAAGTTCTCAAAGAAAACATTGATTACAACATTCCTCGTAGTGAGGAGTAAACCCAGATAATAAAGGAATATCTGAAAATTTATAGATATATGAACTATAGCATAACCATTGAATCGAGGTAATCAAACAGGAAAGGTATAGCAAGAACAATAATGAAATGCTCAAAGAAATAGTAACTGAATATGGGTCTTCACAAATAATCCTTTAAAACATTATTGACAAGTGGGCAGAGTGAGGGATTAGCCGGATTCACATGTCTATATTCTATTATATATTAACCAAAGAAAATACCAAAACTAACCATAGCATAAGAGTCCATAAATACCATAATACCCCAAACTATATGTGGTGATAATGTTGGCAAGTATCAAAGAAAACTACACTACTACGGAGGAAATCAGAAAAACAGGGATTAACCCAAATATTACATATAACAGTGGTACCCTTACGGGAATTTAAGCAACACAAAATTTATTGATAACTTAAAGAATAACTCCTTAAATACATCAAAACTCTCAAAGGGATATGGGTTCAAATCTTCTAACTACTAGCCTTAAAACATTGTTGTCAAACCCTTAAGATCAAACCCTGAAACGAAGGAAGGAAGGCTACCCAGAATGGCATAGAGCACCTGTAGGGGAAAGCAAGAGCCATCAAACGGGGAGGTCGTTGCAATAACTGGAACGTTGTGGGTGCAGGGATTCGGGGTTACCTGCATGCCATGCATTGCAAACCATAAGCACAATGTTAAGAACCAAAGTTATAGAGTGCTAGAAGAAATTGTGACTTACCTTGGAAGTAAATGGATGGCGAGCTCCTCACACCTGTTATCAGCAACAAAAGTTAACGCCAATATGTAGAGAAGAAATTAATATTGTTCAACTGAGATACAAAAACTGTATTATCAGAGATCAAAAGACAATTTACGCACCTATCTTTGTTGTCAAAAGCAAGTCTCTATTGACGAAGTCTCTGGGAAGAACCACTTCGGTAAGACAGCAGTTCGGAGAATGCATAGCTTGTGTGAGAGCGCAACTCTCATGGCTATACCAGTTTGAAAACAGGAGTAAAGGATCAACTGCAAAAAGGATCCGAGGACAAACCCTTAACCTCAACAAATTCGATAGCGGGACAGCTTAAAGATGAAATAAAACTCAAGCAGAGGGAAATGTGATATGGGGGAGGGCCTTCGTCATACCAGTTAACTAGAACGTCGGAAGGAAAACAAGCAAACTTATCGGAGTTGCATAGAGAAAACGGTCGTAGCAATGCCAAGTGGGAGACGTGGTTAGGGTTCAGGGGTAGGGCAGTACCCTAACCATCCCAGGACCCATGTTAACTATTGATCTGGATAGCGCATCGATGGTGGGAAGACATCACAAATGTCTCAACATTAAACAAGTTGTTAAGCCTGAGGCTACGACAGATCCGGGTAAATGGTTAAAACGATTAATCCATATTTAATAATTGTTGCCAACGAATCTGATGTTCAAGCATATCATTAAAAACTTGTACATAAAACATCAAATATTATAAATTCCATTGTCTAGCGTATCTACAAGATATGTGAAATAATTCCTTTCCAAATCTCTATGTTTGTATTATAGTGTAAAGTTAGATTTAAATGTATTAAGATGCGTAAAAACATTGTGGTTAGCTTACTCAAATTGAAAAGGGTAACTTAGTGATTGATAAAATAATTAGTTTGACTTGTTGCATATGGCAGTTTATGTGTTTACATCATAGTAAAAACTTTATGTGTTTAATTACTAGGAGTCATTATTAGATTTATCTGCTATGAGTAAATTTTTTTTATTTGAAAATTAAGTGTTTATGGATGAACATTACAAGTGGTATAAGAGTAGCGTTCAAACACTGGGACCTAAAAGGGTCACCTAAATAACAATTAGTGAGTGTAAAAATGTGCACAGAATTGGGAAGAAAAGCTAACAAAGTGCGATGAGGAGGGGGTTTGTACATAAAACACATAGGACTATGAGAGCAATTCACGCCCAGCCTAACCAAGAAACGAATCTAGAAATGTGGGTACAGCTAAGTGTAGACTAGCATTAGCAAACGAGTAGATTTCTCGAGGAATAACAATGGAAAACCAGCAGGCTTCTGGATACTGTGTAGCAGTTACAAGAGGAAATGATGCAAACCAGCAGGCTTTTGGATACTGTGCAACAGTTACAAGAGGAAATGATGCGAGTAAGAAGTGATAATGAGAGGTTGATGTGGGAACAGGAGAAGATCCTTAAAAGCCTCTCAAATAAACAAAATCAAGGGATAGTTCAACCAAGCCTAGAACGAAACACCTAAGAAGAAGGCGAACAACAAAAACCAGCAAATGATAAGCTGGAAGGCAACCAAACCCAACGAAGTAATAAAAATAAGTCTTATAACAAAGCAGAATCGGGAAATGTCTCCAACCAGCAGGAGATAAAAAAACAGAAGGTAGAGCTGCGGGGTGAATTTCGAAAAATTAAACCTCCCACATTCGATTGAGAAGCTGACAAAGTAGCAGAAGCATGGATAATTAACATGAATAAATATTTTCAAGTCTACAAATATAACAGCAAACTAAAGGCTCGTTTAGCTATTGATCAACTTCAGGAAAAATCCACCTTATGGTGGGAAGAAGTTAAAAATGTGTGAAGAATGGAGAACTAGAATGTGACTTGGGACGAATTCCAGTAGTAGTTTAAAGATACATATCTAACAGAGTGTTTTTATGATGAAAAATCTTGAGAGTTTCATGACTTGATATTGGGACAACTAACTATGTATGATTTCGTAACTAAATTTACTTCCTTGTTGCAATATGTGCCATATCTAAGGGATGAAAAGGTGAAACTACAATGATTCTTCAGCAGCCTTCCTACTCATATGAAGGAGAAAATCAGGTGTCAACACGTAGCAAGCCCAAAGGCCACTATGTGCCCCCCCCTCAAGTTGTATGGTATGGTAAAAAATTTATCAAAATTGGGCTCGACCCCGCGACCTCCCCCACACTAAGCACAACACTTACCAAATCTACTACCACATTAGTCCTTACATATGTATGCTCCTGAATTATATTTAAACTAAGTCAAAGTTGTATGTGGGGGTAAGCGGGGCCAGCCCCCAATCCACGGGACCTCGTGCTATGACCACTAGCGGGGCCAAAGGCTAATGGTGGAGTTAAGCGTGCTTAATTAAGCACTAATATTTGTTTTATGTGCTAAACCATATGTTAAATGTGGATATATCTAAACGCGCAATTACCACATTCAGTGCGCTTAACTAGTGCTTAATACCACTTAGAAATTATTTTCCATTAACTTGGCAGACCTCCAAAATTGACGGAAAGTGCCAGTTTAACTGCAACTAACTCCAGTTTGTCAAATTTAGTGGCATTTTCCTAGGAGAAACTAGAAGAAGTCATACCTTGGGAAGTTTTCGACCAAATTGGGCACAGGAAGAAGCTAGGTAGCCATTTTCAAGCATTTGTGACTCATTGGTGCAAGTTTCAGAGGCAGAGGAGCACTTCTGAAGGGATTTTTCCAGCTTGAAGATTAAAGATGCCAAAGGCCACCAGAAGAGGAGGTCATATCTGCTTCATCTGAATACCAATTGAAGAGCCATAAGAGGCTAATTAGGGGGTTTTTGACGTTGTGAATTCATTGGTAACATTTTTTTACTAATTTGAGCACATATTCAGGGTGATATTGTAGGTTTCACAATACGGTGTATGGATCAATTAGATGTTTGAAGCAGTTTTAGAAGCTATTGAGAATGGATGAGACCTTGTAGGGGTTTTCAAACCTATAGAAATATTTTTGTAGTAGATGTGACAAGCATGGTTCAGCTCTGGTTTGACTTATTTATTCATGAATTTGTTTATTGTATTCTTCAGTGTGGAATTGAAGGGTGCTTGTGAGGGGTTTCTAGCTCTCAATGATGAAAGTATGTCATCTCTGAAGGAGATATGTTGTGTTGTTGATATTGTGAGAGTTCTTTGTAGGAGAAAATTACCTTGAAGGGGTAATATCCACATGTTATTGGCAAAAAAATGATAAGTACTTTTAACATTGAATACAAGATAGGTCTAGCCATGTTGACGGGCCAGGAGATGTAGCCCAGGAGGGGTGAATTCCTTCATCAATGGCTTTTGTCTTGTTGTTTGATGCACATTTATTTTGAAGTGTTTGATGATTTCATGCTTTACAATTTGTCCATGGAATTACACTGTTGAAAGACACTTAAAAGAAACCATTGAAGTAACGTGTTGTTCAGTTCAAATATATGCACATAAGAAGCAAACATGTTTAAAATCTGAAAGAGGTACTTAGCATAACATTCACTAATGCTCCATTCAAGCCAATACATAAGATACCTAGTCATATCCATGTCTTTGATGGGGGGAATGCTCGCTTCAATAAGGAGGATAAGATAGGTACTATTTCCTTGAAGCTTGAGATTGTAGGCTATAAATTTATTTTGGATCTACTCAATGTTCGTACATGCCTCTCTAGAGATACTATAACTCCAAATCTTTCATATATATAAATAACAGGAGTGACAAGAGGCTCAAATAGAAGTTTTTGTTTATCTCATGTTCAAATATCTACTAACTTTCAAGTATTTTCAATCCCATAGTAAGATCCCCATCGTCCATTTATCCTTTTTTCAATGCTATAATTCCAATTGAGCTTGTTATGGATGCCAACTCCAAGACATTTGTAAGAAGGATCTCCCTGTGAGTATTAGTTTTCATATATGAAAGTATCATATGTGATCTTTTTGGATTTAATTGTTATGACTTTAGATTTTTCATTATTAATGATCATATTTATCTTGAAGTATAAACCTTGGAGGATTCTTAGTTGTTTTCCAATATTGTAATGAACACTTGCTAAAAAAAAAAATATCTTCAAGGAAAAGGAGAAGATTTATGACTATACCAGTAAGCATGGGGCCAAAAAAAACTATATCTTCCCAACACTCTTCTAGCTTATCATTGTATATGCCAAAAAGGGCGGGCGGATAAGAGACACCCATGCTTGACTATGATATTTCATCAAATTTATTTTGACCAACCCTCAATGGTCCTAAGCTTAGAAATAACATTCTAATACATCTTTTTCATAACAACCCTGATGTCAAGAAGAACCATTATAGCTTATAGTTTTTTTAATATATTTTTCTTAGGAACAATGTCAAAATATTTTTTAAAATTAACAAAAGAATATAATATATTATCAATTCTCAGAGTACCAAGATGGTCCATAATTGAATTATATCTCCTAAATCCAGCTTTTCCTTTAGGTATTTTGCCATGGATTTCAAGCCATAGGCTAATGTTATTTTCCAAAAACATTATGTACACGTTGGCTAAAATGTGGCTAATCATAATATTTCCATATCTATAGGGAATTATTTTATCCCCATTTTTAAGATATAAATAATGTGACTTTGTATCCAAGGCTTAGGGAAGCCTTGCTTCACTACCAAATTAAAGAGATTTTGTATGTGAGGGATCAGGATAAGCCCTCCTATTTTAAAATTTTCATCTTGGTAGCCTTAAATATACTTATATTTACCATTAGCAAGCTACTTAACCTCAATCTCAATTTCTTTCAAATAAAATATATCATTTTTTATACAAGCATTTAAAATGGCATCCATGGCGTTAGAGGATTCATAAAGGTTTTTCAGGTAGAAATTACAATGCTTCAAGGGATGCCAATTATTTACTTTAGTTTTACCAATTATAATTTTCCTCCAAAGCTTTCTAGGATTGGATTTAGAAAGGTGCAATATCTACTCTTTCTTTCTATTTATATAGTGTATTTTCTTTCTTTTAATAATATACTTGTATGCATTTATCTTATCAAGTTTTAATGTTCGAGGTAGTTTGTATGCATGACTTTCATAGAAGAGTTGTCCAAAAAAGTGTGAACTGAGACCTTGCATGTAGCTTATAATGGTTTGTAGGTATGAAATAACTAATGGAGTTATTTTATATCTACAAAATAAGCTAATAATGGTGAGTAGCTATGAAATAACCAATGGGATTATGGTATATGTTATAAGGTTATTATTAAGTTTGGTAATTTTTTAAGTATTGAGGTGTTTTCGCACCGAATTATATTTGATATTATTTTAAGTCATTCATCTGTGACTATTTCCATGAGATGTAGTCACTAATTTCTCATGATTTTTTAATAGTCCACTTAACACTCATTGCATCAGGTGATGCTCACTAGGGGTGAAGAAGTGAGATTGAAACTAGTGAAATGAAACACATAGTGTCAATCATCACTTCGGAGGCTTGCACCCAGTAACCAAGACTTCCTAGGAAGTCACTCTATATATATATATATATATATATATATATATATATATATATATATATATATATATATATATATATATATATATATATATATATAGATATATATATATATATTTAAATTTTATAGTGCCTCTCCATTCATTCATATAAACAAAACAACGGGTTACACTATCAGATTCTATGCTTGGTAGCCTCAACCTTCCTGAATGAAACTAGGTCTGTTGGCCACCTCAAAGAGTTAAAAGTCAACCAAAATTGAAACAATTTAATCCTGTCTCTAAATGCCTTATAAGGTATATTATCTATTATATCTTTTGACATACTAATAAAAAAGTAAATGCTCTCCACCTATCTCATATTTCAACAAAAAACAGTATACCTATGGAGTTACTCATCTGAAGATTCAATAGCTGTCAGATCCTTAACACTTAATCCAGGCATATCAACTTGATGCATACTTTGGAATTGACGCTCAATTCGACCTAGACGCACATTCTGGTGATGTAGCTGAAGTTGTATTTCATGAATATCTCTATTCATATCAACCAATATGGAGGATGCCTTTGGGTCCCCCCTTACCTCTTGAATTGCTACAATGGCCTTTGCCATTAGACACTTCATTGTCTAATAGAGATGGCTAGACTGCTTGAACAAGGACAATCTTCTTCTTGTGTTCTCGGGATTAGTCACCATAGGTTCCATTTCCTCATCTGGAATGTCTTCCTCTACTTTGGTTTTGAGGTCTCGCTCCCAACCTGAAATCAAACCTTTTACTTGTCCAGGTGTCCCCATAAGATAGGCATGTAGTAGGTTTTCCATGATTTCCTTGCCAAGTTTTCTTCCTCATTTACTGGGTCCCACCTTCTCTTTGCCTTTGTCCTTACTTGTACTGCCCGTTGGGCCTCTTTTTCTAGAATTTCCTTTTCCTACTTGTGCTTTCACCATTTTCATTTTTTGGTGGGTCTCCCAGTAGTTTTACCTTCACTCAAATCCACACCGAGGTTCTTACCTTATGTGAAGAGGCTTGAGGGTGAAAGATGCTAGGAGGACCTATACAAGGAAACAGAAAAAAATAATTGATTTTTGTCAGACTAAGTAGAATCCTCTCCTTTTTGTTGAGGGTAAGATGTTTCCATCCCACCACCTCAGCCTTATTACTATTCACCTGCTTGCTTACCCATATTCCCGTATCTCTGCAAGAGCTCTTCTTCGCAGCCAACGACAAACTCAAGAATTGATAGTACAGAGTCATGTATTTAGCATACTCATTAGGCCACAGGACAAAGCGTTGTGTGCATGCCTCTGTATTCTGAATTTTACAATAATTTCTCTTCTTAATAGGAACCCAGCTCAAGGATTTACAATGCAGGAGCAATTCAAAAACACCCACAACAGACAACAGAACAAAGCCCAAACAATTACTAAAAGTGAACAACTTATCGACAGAACCCTTGATTCCTAGAAAAACATAATCTATCTTATGAAGGATCATAGAGTTGATGTCCTCGACATACAACAACCCAAAACCCAATAAATTTAACAATTTTCCCATGACCCCAACCAAATAACCATGATATCTACCATAAATCATTGACTGGTTTGGACCTAGGTTGAAGATATTAACAAAACCCTTAACACCCAGATAATCATTATAAGACATGCATGCAAGTTCATATAATTGACATGCAGAGATGTATAGACAAATATGTTGATAGGGGCAGTCAGGATGCAGGGTTTCATGAGGTAATTGAGGAAGAGGCCATGTCATGCTTCTCCAAGTAGCATCGCTCGCCACCTCCCCTTCATCTCTCATGCCCAGAGAATAAAGACTCTTATTCTGCAAGATGAAATCAACACGACTGATCAGGTCACAGACGCGGAGGGAATCCTTAGGGAATACCAAAACAAACTCTTGCATGGAGATATCATGATGAAGACCAGACAGACAAAATCAATGAGTCTCAAGGTGAATATTGTAGAAACCCTCCCTCACAGAGCATCCTCCCAAATGAACATCATAACATAGCCAGGAGAAATATGGTTCCCATCTGGTTCAATTACTTGACAGAGATTCATTACATACGAGATATACCTCCCCCCCATCTTAGTGATACATATTACTACCATGCTCAGAAGTAGATGGTAGAATAAAACATACCAGAAAAATCGTTGCTTGATGGCTGGAGAGACCTTCCTCTGCCACAATTCCCTTGCTCGCTACTCCCCAAACGTTTGAGTAGTGACTGGTCTCAAACGGTAAACTCACCTTCTGCCTATCCTTTTATCCCTCTAGCTATAGCAATCATCCCAAGACCTATATGACATAATATGTTTTCTTCTACCTGCAATGAATACCAACGTAATGTGGCGTGGGACGAGCCACCTACTATCTCTGACCCATGTCGTCACCATTCCACCGTGTGGCCGATTCCCACCTCGCACATCTCGTGGCACCCTTGACACCCTGATCAGGGAATTAAATTATATTTGTTAAATTAGAATATATTTAGGAGTTGTCTTTCCAAAATTTGCATTAAAGACAACTCAATTTATTTATTTTTTTGGAGTTATCGACCTTTAACGGAATTTGTAAAGATTAATTAGAATCATTAATTTAAATTGTCAATTTTTTATAATTTGAATATTTTAAAAATATATAAATTAAAAATTATATTATTTTTGTTAAATTAAATAACTAAAGTTAATATTTTTATTATTTAAAATATAATTTTAAATTTATATATCTTTAAAATATTCAAATTATTTGACAATTTAAATTAATGATTCTAATTAATTTTTACAAATTTCGTTAATGTCAACAACTCCAAAACAAAGAAATAAATTGAATTGTCTTTAATGTGACTTTTTGGAAAAATAACTTTTAAATAAAATGTAATTAATATTTACAAATTTCCTTAAATATCAACAACTCTAAAACAAAAAAATAAATTAAATTGTTTTTAATGCGACTTTTTTAAAAATAACTTCTAGATAAATTTCAATCATTCCTTAAAAATTCCATTTAAAGGTAGACAACTCCCAAACAAAGAAATACACTAAATTTTTTTAATGATGCTATTTGAAAAGACAACTGCCAAATAGAGTTGTCAATGTGATTTTTTAATTTTTTAATTTATTTTTTTAATACGTTTTCCATTGTTCAAAATAATAAAATCGTCATTTAAATATTCACTTATTTCTAGGAGATCCTAGTACTAAAATTATAGTTCTGGGTTGCTTGGGTTCAAAAAAGTCAAGTCCTCAGTTAAATATTCACCTATTTCGGGGAGATCCTCTTATTAAACTTATAGTTCTTGGTTTCTTCGGTTGTGAACTCATTAATGGAGTTAATATTGATGTTGGTACATGCTTTTGGTGATAATGAGTTGAACAGGATTTGAATATATATCACAAAACAAGATTTGAATTTGAAAAGAACATGCATGTCACACAACAGAATTTGAATTCTATAAAAGAAAATAACAAGTTATCCTCTCAACTACATAATGTATACATTAAATAAAATTAAATATACATTGCAAAACAGGGAATGCAACTGTTAGTGCCCAGTACTCATTTTGTTGTTACAGAAAGCAACAGGGTGCGACAGTTCGTCTCCTTAAATGAACGTCCCTTTACAATACATTTTTTTTAAATACCGAAGAGGGGAAATTAGAAGAATGCATCGCAAAATGGGGAATACAATAAAATGGGCACATGATTTTATCAAATAGAAATCATGAAGATCCTAAGTAGTCCCAAGTCTCAATAGGTAGTCCCAAGTCTCAATAAATCGCCAATGTTGCTGAAAGCATTTTCCTTGATACTGCAATGGACATGTACCTCCAAAAGTTCCAAAATATTTGACAATATAAGACCTACAAATTTTAAACAAAGTGAACTTTAAATAGCAAACCCTTATCCTGCAGACAGAAAATACAAACAGTTCCTCCCAAAATAACCGGAGGTTTCAGGAAATGGGCAGATCTATCATCTGTGAGATTATAAAGAAAAGGTGGATTCAAGAGCCTTACCAGTTATCCGAAATATACATGCACTCCCACCGCTATCATAAATATGACATACAAGCCGAAGAATATAAAAGAGTGAACCAAAATAGAAAGGAGGAGTCTTTCGTTCGACAAATCGGGAGCTGATGTGACAGCTCCCGATCCCCCGACTCTGGCGACTTCATCTTTCTCCGGCCCAATGTGGACCCTGCCTCTCCAGCTTCTGACGACAGCGAACGACGATGGCTCCGAGCGCCTCCTCCACCACCCCTCCCCCTGGCGTCGCTTCTCCCGCACCCGCCACTCCCACGACCCCCGGCCACCTACCTCCATCAATGCTGCACAAATTTGATGGATAATTCGGCGGGAGGGAATTTTCATTTGTGCGTTTCAGTCGCTCGTTTCAGTTTCTCGGTCGCACCTGTGGAATGGCAGGGTCTGATGCAGCAGGGCATCCATCTATGCGCACAGAGTCTTGCGCTTGAAATGGTTGAGGATCGTGGTCACACTGGGGCGAAACGCTAAAGCTGTCGAGGACGGCAGGCGGAGCAGCTCCCATAGCGTCTCTGAGCCGCGGGTGCGCTGCTGGTATCGCAAAATTTCACTGTAAAGCTTCGTCTTCAGGCGAATCATGTGGAGATCGTTGGATTTCTTCTGCTCGAAAGTTATCTGCTCGAATTCGCAGACTTCCTGCGGGGTCTGCCGAAGAACAGTGCCAAAATTCGCAGCAGCTTCGGGATTGCTGGGTTCGAGCTGCATGGATCGACGGTGGTGACTCAAGATGTCGCTCCATTGTTTTGCGATCTGAGCAGACCAAGAATACTGCGGATCCGCGTGGAGATCCACAGTGGGACTCATGAAGTAAAGCAAGAACGTCGCATACATTGCGAAAATGAATTGCAGACACGTTAGACTTGCTGCCATTCTCATCCCTTGGCCGTAGTGAAGCTCCCATTTCTGAATCGCCCAGACGATTTGAATCTCGGGGATGGGTAATCTCGCAGCAAATTTTCACTGCTGCCATCCCCCACTACTCCATTCATGCCTCTCATTGTCACACTAGTAGCAGAAACTACTTCATATGATTAAACATAACAAGGAGCATAGTCAATGGCAATAACGGACTGGGAACTGTGTCAACCAAGTAGTAGCAGTGGCCCTTTTTAAATGCTCCAAGAAGCCAGAAGCTGATTGGTATCAGTCAAAGACAGCGACAAAGAATTTTGCTATGAAAGCGACCAACGTCAAAAACATGGAAAGAGAAATACGCCCTCGCTTTCGCTTTCCATGTTGAAATTTCTATTGAACAGAGGATAAGGGGAAATACCCACACCAACAAATTAATTATTTGGCCGCATCACAAAGTTTATAGTCTCGTACTTTACAAATCCGAGACTACTGGTCCTATAGATATACTTCCGGGTCTCTGCCATTTCACTGCACAGGGATTCAAATAGAGAAATGGCAGACTGGGGGCCTGTTCTAATCGGAGTGTTGTTATTCGTATTGTTGACGCCAGGGCTCTTGTTTCAGCTTCCTGGAAACAGTCGTACCGTGGAGTTCAGTAACTTTCGTACAAGTGGTATTTCTATTTTGGTTCACTCTTTCATATTCTTCGGTCTGTATGCCATCTTTCTGATAGCGGTGGGAGTGCATGTATATTTCGGATAACTGGTAAGGCTCTTGAATCTGCCTTTTCTTTATAATCTCACAGATGATAGATCTGCCCACTTCCTGAAACCTCCGGTTATTTTGGGAGGAACTGTTTGTATTTTCTGTCTGGAGGATAAGGGTTTGCTATTTAAAGCTCACTTTGTTTAAAATTTGTAGGTCTTATATTGTCAAATATTTTGGAACTTTTGGAGGTACATGTCCATTGCAGTATCAAGGAACAATGCTTTCAGCAACATTGGCGATTTATTGAGACTTGGGACTACCTATTGAGACGTGGGACTACTTAGGATCTTCATGATTTCTATTTGATAAAATCATGTGCCCATTTTATTGTATTCCCTGTTTTGCGATGCATTCTTCTAATTTCCCCTCTTTGGTATTTAAAAAAAAATGTATTGTAAAAGGACGTTCATTTAACGAGACGAACTGTCGCACCTTGCTGCTTTCTGTAACAACAAAATGAGTACTGGGCACTAACAGTTGTATTCCCTATTTTGCAATGTATATTTAATTTTATTTAATGTATACATTATGTAGTACAGATTTTGTTAATTAGGTCATTTTCCAGTAGTTGAGAGGATAACTTGTTATTTTCTTTTATAGAATTAAAATTCTGCTGTGGGACATGCATGTTCTTTTCAAATTCAAATCTTGTTTTGTGATATATATTCAAATCCTGTTTTGTAACCCATGTATGTCCTTTTCAATTCAAATCAAATCTACTTTGTGACATGTATGCCATTTGTTAATTAATTACGATCAATTAAATTCCAGCAATCCAACAATCCCATTCTTATTTGAATATTTTTAAAATGAAACGAGATGTGAAGGAGAAGAATAATAATATAGCACACAGGGTCTCAAACACCTTGTATCTTAACATAATATCACTGTGAGTTATATCTGGTTAAAGACATTGATGGACGAGGCTTTCAACTTTACATTATCTTAGTCCATTATAATTTATACCCCTGTTGTTTTGGGTTTTTTTTTTAATTGTTGTAATTTTTTTATATATAGATTATGAAGATCCGTTAATTTAAAGAGATGGAGTATCAAACCCTGCTGGTTTCTATCGTGATCAAATGTCTAGTGGGGACTAACAGTGGTTAGAAGTCTCTTGGGAGTGTGACTTTCTTTGTTCAGAGAGCCTTAATTGTAAGGGTACTCTTTTATATAGGATTTTTCTCCTTAGGTTTGAACTTTTTTCCCTCTGCACCTATGTATTTGCTATCTGTTGAGTTGTATCACAAACAATCATTCTTCCCTATATACGTCTTCAAAAAACAATGAAAAATGTAGGGTTCTTTCAAATTTGTCCTACCTGCTGAGAAAGAGAGTGCCCTTCCCTATTTTAAGAAACTTGGGACTAAGCATTCTCCTTTGTAGTCATCACGTCTTCATTACAGTGTGGGCTAGAAGAGGGTCTTTCCAAAACGAACTTGTTAAAAGGAATGGTCATCCTCATATGAGGAATTAAAATTTGGGCTAAAATATACTTGTTTTTTTGTTTAATAGTAATATTTATGCAGGGGTATAGTGTTTTTACATATACACTTATGGTAGTTTTTAATATATTAAGGTCAATGCCAAACTGTGTGCTTGGCCGTGGTTAAGCAATAAAACAGTGGGAGTTTATCTCCCTTGACCCAGGTTTCTATTCATAGCATATTTATGCTTCACCCCTCTCTCATACAAGGGACATTGACCTATTTAAAAAAAGAGGATTTCTTCTCTAAAAGCCATACGGTATTAAACTCTGATTTTTTTTTTAATTGCCATTCAGGAAAACATCTTCCAAACAATGTTGCTTATTCACCTCAATCATGCCAGCGACTAAATAATATCCCCATTTTAACTCTATTTGGCATTCAACTTCATGAATTATTGAAGGGGAGAGATATTCCCTTTAATTTTATAAATGACTTTGATTCATATAACTTACTTTACTCCAACGTTACTAAACTTTGAAGATTACTCGTATTAATATATAAAAACATCATATGTGCTACTTGATCGAATCCCATCTCAGAACTTCAAAAGTTGCATATGACACCGAGGACCATACTTAGATGCTAATCCAACTCATTAGATACTTCTATTCCATTGGTCTCATAACTCTCTAAAACATAATCATTAGTGCAATCTATTTTTTTTTTTTAAGGAATCTTGATAATTCTCCTCAAAATATAAATGAAAAATAATCAATAAAAATCACTTTTATCATGTTAGAAAAGGCCATTAAAATATATATCAATTTTTTTTAAAAATAAGCTTAGTTATTTCTGTATAACAATCGCATATTTTTTGTGACTTGCTCTCAATGACAATTTGTAATCATCCAGTTTATATTGTTTTCCTGTTGCAATTTTTAATATGGGTCAATTCTCAAGGGAATGTGATAACATAAAGTTTGGTCATTTTCTAAGATAAATAATGTGATAACATCATTCTCATGTTCCCATGTTTATCACATTCTCAAGGGAATGTGATAAATAAAGTTTGGTCATTTTCTAAGATAATGTGATAACATCATTGATACTTTATTAAAACTGAAACATCCAGTAATTTTAACATTTATAAGAATTCTGATGATTTGCCTTATTTTGGAGTGACTCCAAAATGCTACACCTGATCATGGTTCACATTGTATTTGACCATATTCTTTGATAAGCTTGCTTTACAACTCATGCAGCTGTGACTGCCTCTTTAATGTATTGCATTTGCACCATTTAAGCTCAGCCATATTCTGGCGATGGAATATATAAATTTTACTGTACAATCCACCCTGCTACCATCTCTGAACTCTTATATTTCCTAGATAACAATTTCCAAATAGCATGTCTTATTTACAACTCATGCAGCTGCTACTGCCTCTTTAATGCCTTGCGTTTGCACCATTTAAGTAAGCCATATTCTGGCGGTGGAATCTATAAATTTTACTGTACAATCCACCCTGCTACCATCTCTGAAGTCTTAAATTTTCTTGATAACAATTGCCAAATAACATGTCTTATCATTTTATAAGATATTCATGATAAAGAAGATGACGTTGGGATTCTTACACAACTGAATAGATGCAGAGACAAATATAGCTTTCATGCTTTGACATTATGTGCTAATGCTACCATAATTTTACATGGAAAATCCAGAAGAGATTTTTGATTAGTGCAGATCTCCTCATACATGGTGAGCACTGTGAATTTGGTGCTCAATGAGCAGGGAATGGCGTCAGTCTCCAATTTCTCCATCTCAAAATATAAAATTTGCAAATGTTGTTAAGAAAACAATTCCCATGTAACTTCAAACATTTGGGTTAGATTAGGATTTTGATGTTGTCTTTCTGTGTTCTAAAATATATATTGGATGCAATGGCAATTAAAAAAAACAATAACAAAACAAACTATCCAAACTCTATTGAAGAGAGATTATATTAGATCCAATTTATGGTCAAACACATTAAAATTCTATATTTATAGGAGTGGGATACATATAATAGATAATCATCACAACTGGATGATAATGACTCCTAATTACAACTTGTAGTTATATTGGAAAACAAGAATCTAAAAGAATGAATTAGAACTATAATGCATAACAACAATACATTTCTCCCACTACTTCTGGCAATGTCTTGATTCCGAGTTTCTCATATTGATTCAAGTGAGATATAAAAGAAATTCCATAGATAATGATTTTAATTGTAGCTTTGTTCAGCAGTATTGGGTTTCTTTCTAAACAAATCATTGCTATTGTTTGCTCCGAGGGGAGATTTCAACTCCAGATTTTGAAAGAGAGTATTTTCCAACAATGCCAGAGTGTCCCAATGGGGGAGTTGACCTTTCTCATGTTAACTAATTAATTACAGACTCTGTTCTTATTTTCTGACGAGTTTTTTTTCTCTTTTCCATAAATTAAACATGTTACTTCTTCTGCAGGGTTTGATATTTCATGTTATTTCTTCTGCAGGGTTTGATATTTTACTCACCTGTATTCAGAAGACAAATATTCTCACCTGTTAAATTCCAATTTAATTTAAATTTTAACATTGTTCCATGAAAAAAACAACGCTACATATGATTTAAAGCAAAATTCTTACATTTCCCACCAAATAATGAAATTTGGTTTCACAAAATATCCTCAGTCTTACATAAATTTCAATATTGACTTGAAAATAGGTTTTTATACATGAAAGGTTTATTGATGATTAAGGTTAGAACTTTGATCCACATGACATTTAAAAAATATGAAATCAATAATTTTTTTGATATTATTTTATTATAAAAATTTAAAAATTTTTTTATTTTATTTCTATATTTTAAATATTTTCTTTTCAAATTTATTAAACATGTTGACTTATATTTTAAGTTATTGTTATTTAGAAAATTCTTTAAAAGCTGTTTACCTACTATGTAAATATGGATAAAGTCTATAGAGGTAGAGGAATTGCTAGGACGGTCAAAAGTAGTAGGAATATGGGCAAAAAGATCTCAAAAAATATATCCTTAACAATATTTAAATCATGTTTTTTTTTATGGTAGAAATAGATTCAGTACCATCAAAAACCTCTAAAACACTCAAAATCTTGAAGTTTAATAATCAAAATTTACAAATATTCTTGCCAAAATTTGTATAATTTTCAAAAAAAATATTCGTTAACAATACTGCTCTAAATATTATAAACAAAAAAGAAAAAATATTAAATATTATAAACGAAAGAGAAAATATCATTTTAACAATACTGCTCTAAATATTATAAACAAAAGAGACAAAATATTAAATATTATAAATGAAAGAGAAAATATCATTTTAGAAGTGGTAGATAGTTAGTTATAAAAGGATCAATGTGTTTGTAAATAATTAAGGTTAAGATATAGTATAAATATTCGTTAAGAATACTGCTCTAAATATTATAAACAAAAAAGACAAAATATTAAATATTATAAATGAAAGAGAAAATATCATTTTAACAATACTGCTCTAAATATTATAAACAAAAAAGACAAAAGTGGGTTTTTTTTCAAAATCTCGTCCATTGCTACAACTTCAGGGATGAAAAATATAAATTAGGCATGTATTTGACACAATTCTTGACCTTTATAGAACAACCTTCATAATGCATGTCCACCTTTATCACAACTGTGAGAGGGCTATCTTCCTTCTTATCACCCCACCCTTTTTTTCTTCCTTATTCTCCTTCTTCTCTTCGCCATTTCCTTCCTACACAAACCACCATTTGTTGTAAAAAATATCCTCAAAATTTCTGAAACCATTGAGTTAACCAACACATAATGCATATCTCAATGTCCAACAAGCCAAATTCACTAGAATCAAAGAAAAACATAGAGACACTAGATGTGTCATTTATTTATGATTGTTCAAAATATGCTAGAAAATTTGAGGTATCTATCAAATATGTGGTTCCAAATTTTTATATGACCATCAAAGAGTGCAGAGTGAGGTCATGATTTATATCAAGGGTATTTAACATCACTCATGCATCACATAGATCAAGATGACACATAATTTCAAGAGGTATAGTTGTCGTTTGAGGCATGCTACCTTGTAGAAGCTCATGCAAAACCATTGCTTCATTAAAAATTCTTTGCACCAATAGGATTGGACTCTACATGGGTTCTTTAATGTCATATTTTCAATGCTAGGCTAAGAGACCCAATACTTTATCTTTAATAAAAGTACAATCCTTACTTCTTTTGCACCTAAGGAAATTGAATGCTTGTATTTCATGTTTGGCATAATCTCAAATAATTCTTTACCATCCAAAAAAGTCACATAAGAAAAATTTAATCATGTACTACATACTTTACTTATTATTGTCTACAACTTATTTAATGTATGAAGCTGGGCTTAATCATATAGATCCTACCAAATATTGGTGTAGATATCTGATTGCCTTGTTAATATTGTTGATATGTTCGGAAGTGACTAGTTCTTAGGGTTTGCAAGTATCTATTTTGTTCTGTATTTTGGATTTTCCATTTTTGTTATTGTATCTATTCTGCCAAAGTCACCTAAGACATGCACCAAGACCTACCTATTTTTTGCAAGCACAAGCATACATGACCATGTCATTCAAAGACTTAAAACCTTGTGGTGGTTAACAACAGTCTGCTTTCACCAACTTAGTTAAGCACCAACTGGCATTTTTTATTTTTTTTGATCCAGTATCACTTTCAATTGTCCAATGTAGTTTATGTTAGAGTTATGAATAACATAACGGTGAAGTGTCCTAGAAATTCTTCTGAAACTAGTATGAGTATCACATCAAGATACATACATTCCATGTCAGTGTCCTCCTCTTCTAATTTTTAGTTTCTAAAATTACTGATGTGTGTTTTAAAGCTCCAATGAACCTGAGAAGTAATGATACATGTGTTGAAGTATACTTGTCATGGCTTCTTAGCTTATGGAGACTTCCATAGCATGGCATAATGTTTTTGTCCCATTGTTAAATCTAAATCAAAGCAGTGGTTGGGTTCTCATGTTGACCGGAATCTTCAACAAAAGGAAATAATGAGTAAGGTATTTTTCCTAAAATATATCAAGGAGGTTATGGGGTTATTAAAGAATTGATTGTAGCCACTTTGACAAAGGAACCTAAATCGCAATAAACAAGAACTTTGTTGCAACTTGCAAGTTTTCATAACTTGTAGTGCATGTAATCTTAGATATAGGAGAAGAAATAATACATTTCAAAGCCTTTAAACAACATTCTATATAGATAAGAAGATACCATATTCCCCACAAGACACAACCTAATTTTTTATCTTAAACCATAAATTGATGGTCAAAATGAAGAGTGATATTGAAAATTTTTTCATATAGCATAATTTGATTATAAAATTAACGTGTTTTAATATCATTTATTTATAATACATTCTATGCTCAATTTAATAGAGACGTATATGGTCTACAATTTTTTTTTCCAATGATGTTGAATTATAATTACAACTAATGCCACTTCAAACTCAAAAATGGGTGTTATTATTCTTAAATTTTACACTTGCATGAGTATTCAAAGATTGGTATGGTAATAAAAAAATAAATTGCAAGACTAGCCTAGTGGAGGCAGGAGGAGTGTTTTGCATTGGGATTTTCTTTCTATCATGGATTCAATGTATTACATATTTCACCAACAAGGCTTTCTCAAATTCTTCCACCATGTTTTGAACTTCTTCCACCATGCTTTAATTATAAACATAATCCATATGATTAACATTGTTATTTCAAAAACCTTCAATCCCAGAACTCAACATAAACTTTGATCTACATGACATTGAACCAAAAAACTACAATGATAATGACAATGGATAAGGAATTGAACACAATATATTTCATTCTGAGGATAGTTTTATTCACTGATTTTAGTTTTATGGATCAAATGGACCGGGCGGGGGTTGAACTGAAGACACTTGCCGAACAAACCTGCACCACTACCAACTCACCTACACATTGTTACTTAACCATATACAATGCCAAATGTATTTAAATTTTGTTGTTTTCATCATTGGGTGGAGTGGGGTCCAACCCCATGGGCCATCCCCTAATACAAATTTGCATATAACCATAACCCAGGACCTAAGGCGGAGTGCAGGAGGCACTAACCCTTAAACATGTGATTAAATTATGAATCAGGAGAAAATTAACGCCTGATTCAGATTATGGGCATTATTAATGATATTGACCATCGGACAATTTGCACCACTGGTCGCCGAATTGTAGGACAGTTTTCCAAATTCCGGTCAAATTTGTAGCAGTGTCTCAAATTTTGTGCAATTTGTGGAGCAGATAGTGGGAAAACTAGGAGAGGTCATAGTTACTCCTCCAATTTTCGACCAAATTGGATACAAAAAGAGGCTAAGGTACCATTTTATTATTTTGGACTCAATGGAATATGTCTCCGGATCCATAGAACACTCTAGATAGGATTTTTTTGCAAGTTGAAGCCTAAGGGTGCCATGATCTGTTAAACACACACATGGTGTATGAGGAAAGATAAACACACACATAGAAAGATAGGCATTCGTTGCATCTCTATTACACATAGATGTACATTTATAATACAATAATGTGACTCTTGGATTCATCTTCCAAGGTCACCTGGACTCCTTTGTGACTCTTCGCCTTCCACACCTACCCATAGAGGATTAGGTGTTCAACATGATCAACCATGGTGTTGAAACAAATTATGGAAAATTTTGATGATGAAGATGCCCTTGCAGGCGTTGTCTTTTCTTCATATTCTTTCTGAAACAATAATTGCATCATAGATGTAACTTACCATTCTTCTTTCCTCTTTATGTCTTTGAAGGAGAGATTTATTCATGTATTACACGATGTTTTGTAGTGCAATTGTAGCTCTTTGAAGTTGTAGTTTAGGATCTTGATGTAGTTTCTTATTTTTGTTGATTGTTTACATGCTTAACTGAAGGTTAGCATGCTCATTGGATGATGTTCTTGCAACAATACGTTTATTTGTAGGAGAAACTATTCATTCATTTGTTCAACATTTGTTGTACTCTTCTTTACAAATCATTGAGCATAATGAGAAGGGATCATGCCATTAGAGTTTATCCAAGGAGATGTAGCCCAAGATGGGTGAACTCCTTAAACAATGGCTCGTGTAAGATGATTACATGCTTCCATTTTATGTTTGATTTCATATAAAAAAATTCATGAACATAAATTACAAAAATACATAAAACCACCTACTTCTACTTGCCATTTGGAGGAAAAACCTTAGTCACAAATCCTTTTATTCTGGATAAGATCTTAGCATAGCATAACTAATATTCCCATTCAAATAAATATTTCATTGTAAATTTATTAAAAGTATGCAACAACCAATACTTATATTTAAAATTTACGTATATTTATAATGAATAAACCTAAAATACAATTTAAAAAATGTTTTCCTTTTTTTCATCCAAACATATTTATCATAGTTAGGATCATTATTTTAATTTTTATTTATTTTTTGAAATTAATAATATATATTTAACTACATTTGAATCTTTAATATAAAAATTATCAATATTTTTCGCATGGAAAAAATCACATATTTTTTATTTCATTATTAGGATCATTATTTTAAATTTTATTGGTTTTTCTAAATTAATAATATATATTTAACTACTTCAAAATCTTTAATATAAAAATTATCCGTATTTTTCCCATGGAAAAATAACGTGTTATTTCATTGAAATCAAAGTATACAAATTACTATTCAATTACAACCTTTTGGATATGTCTATCAAGAAAGCTAAGGCATTCTACGAACACAAAATAATTAAACAGACAAAAAATTAAGGTCCCAACGAGTACAACAACTTCAATTCATAAAATGTTGTTGGCATCCACCCTAAGGACATCAACAAAAAATTATGAAATCACTAAATGTCCTACAGGTTGGAGTAATGCTTCCTTTGATCTTCTGTCCACATCAACATTTTGTTCCCTCTCGATATGTGATACCTCTAGTTCCTTAAGAAATTCTTGTAGTTGGAAAATTCTTTGTTGCCAAGGATATAGGGCCAGGTTGTGTAATATATCGATCCCAAAGAACCGATCAATAACTACTCGAGAATCACCAAAAAATTGTAAGCACTTCTCCTCCTTGGACATTGAAAAGTCAAGGACGAGCCAAACCCAATTAATTCTGCTTTATTATATGTTTGGGTCCTAGCCCTAGGCTAAGAAGGAAATAATGATGATTCTTCAGGTGAAGTGTTTCTCCCGCTTTGCATATATCAATGACATGACTTTTGGCTCCATAAAATAAAGCCCAAGCCTTCGAAGTATCTATCCTGGGCCCAATTGGAATCCAATCTTCTTTTTTAAACCTTGTGTGTTGAGTTCGTTAATTGTTATTTTTGTTTTATGTACCACATGTCAAATATTTGAGATATCATTGTCAAAGATGATTCTATTCCAGTGTAACAATATATGTCAAAGGACCAATCTTGGAAGATTGGAAAAATGCTCCAAGGTTGGGGTTTTTGTCGACTCTCTGAGGCATTTCCTAACGATGTAAACGATCATATTTCCACGGAGGCCTTGTCAAACAAGATCCATTTCCACATTGCCTCAAAAAAAACATAATCGACGAACAAGTGTGTCATTGATTTTTGATTATCATAATAGAGTGGGCATCTTCTAAGGCCTTCCAAGTCTTATGTATAAAAATCATCTTACATTTGAACTTACATACTATAAAAAAAACTCCAAAAAAATTCTTCTAAATTATTTTCTAGTTATTATTAATCTTTTATAACATTAAAATGAGAAAATTCTTTATTCTTTTACGTTTTTGAATTACCAAAATGCTTAATCTTATAATAAGTTACATGTTATTAAAGATACTCCAACAAAATGTATAGTCATCTGTCTTTTATAACTTGAATGAGAAGATTCTTCATTCTCTGAATTACTAAAAAGAAAGTGGATTCTTCTAAAAAGACTATAATGAATTATATATTCTTCTTAATATTATAAATTTATAAAATTTAATTAAAAGATTATTATCTTTTTAAATATTAATAATTTACATTTTTATCTATTTATAATTAATAAATTTACATATTTATAATTTTGAAAATATTTTAATTTTTTTGAAAAAATAATTATTAAAATAATTTCTTATTGTTTTTATTTATAAATATTAACTATCCATCACTTAACATGACATGTGTGAACTCATCCTATTGAATTTAATTAAAAAAAATTGTGATAAATACATATTATTCATCTCCTTAAGATAAACCACATTTCAAACGTGGGAAAAAAAAATATTAATATGATGAATTAGGAAGAAAAAAAATAACATCTTAACTTATTGAAACCATCAAACTTATAAAACAATTCAATTTAATAATATTAAATAAAAACAAAATAGTAATTTATTAACCTCATTACTTTTTAATTAAAATTTCAATTTACCTAATTTTATATTTCATAAAGATAATTTGAATTTTATATTTTATATAATTTTATATTTTAAATTTTATTATATTTAATAAAAATTTAAATTTTAAAATTTATAACACTCGCCTAATTATCAATTTCTTTAACAAAAAAATATATTCAAATTTATTAGAAATATTACTTGATCTTAAAACTAATTAAATTGGCTGTCAATGGCTGTCATTACAGCATATATTATGCAGA